>JABUQX010024021.1:0-52500 GCA_015478945.1 Trachelipus rathkii | reverse complement strand
ATGCATATCGTCAAGTGTAGGGTTCATCCCCTGGCCAGGCGGCCCCACAACCATACCCCCTCCATCAAAACCCCTCCATTCACTTCCTATTATGCACCTTTTATTTTCGCCTCTGCAAACTCACATCTCTCTCCTTCAGACATTCGTTCACTGACTCAAATCCACTTTTTCTTCAGTCTTCCAGACGGTACGATTCCCAACATACTCACCACAATGCATCCGCTGTAAAACCAACGACTGTTCAGTAATCCTTCCATATGAGCCAACCATGCTCAACAGTACTTTCATTTAGTCTCTCATTTACCCCTTTCCTCACACCACATAACTCTCTAATACGTTCATTCCGCAGTTTATCAATTCTTTTCACACCTAACACGCCCCTAAGATTGTCCATCTGAAACACGTGAACTTTAGATCTTATACCTTTTATTCCAGACCATAGTGTCTCACTACTATACATTAACACAGGTAACAACATACTCAATGTAAGACCCAAGCGCACTCAAGGACTCATCCCCTTTATGTCCACAACGATTTAATTTGCGCAAGCCAACCTTCCTGTGCCATCACCAACTTTCACTACACTCTTGCATCATCCGCTCCCTTCTCATCCAACAGTATATCCTAAAATATTCATAAAACTTCAGGACATTGTTCCAGCTGTCATATCTAACAAACTTACACCGAGGACTGTCCTCACTTACAACCATAAACTTATTCTTATCTACGATTTACTTTCAAACTCCTTACAAATCCCCTGCCAAATTCTCTCTACCAATCCTCTCAAACTTTATATATATATATATATAATATATATAGGTATATATATATATATTATAATATATATATATATATATATTATATATATATATATATATATATATAATTATATATATATATATATATTGATATATAATATAATATAATATATAAAAATATATATATATATATATATATATATATATATATATATAATATTAATATACTTATATATATATATTATTATATATATATATTATTAAATATAATTATATATATATTATATATATATATAAATATATATATCTAAAAGAATACAAAAAGCAAAAAAAAATATATATTTGTAATATTAGATATAGAAAAAAAAATAATTGATGAGTTTTTTGTGTTTCTTTTCTTTTAGGTCTGAACGATCTGTGATGACGGAATTGAGAGTATTTTGCAGCTGTGACGATTCTGTTGAGGACTTTATTGGAAGTTTTTGAATAAGAAGAGGAATACTTGCCCCTTTTTTAGTGATTATGTGTTACTTATTCTATTTATTTCTTTTCTTGCCGTGATTAAGCACTAATTTATATGAAAGAATAAAGTGTTAAAGAGTTATTATGATAAGGGTCGAAAAAGTGGATTAGGAATTGGAACAAGGGTATGGTTAAAGTTATTAAGTAATTTCAAGGGTTAGTCGATGGATTAGATGTTCATTGAAGGTTCTAAGAGTTAAAACAATTGGAAAAGGATTAACAAAAAGTAAGAAAGCCCGCCCCTCAGAAATTTCTGGGAACTGGGCTTTATGTACATATAGTATAGTAAATTGAAATAAATGATTAAGCTTATTAATTCACAAAAACATAGTTACACACATTAGTAACTAATACAAACAAGTTCCGTTTATTTGTATTTGTTCATCGAAGAAGTATCGTTTGTTTCGTTGGCTATCCCTTGGAATTCAGTCTCTGGGATTCTTAAAGAAAGTAGGGTGAGTGTCTTTCGTATTCTCTTTATCACTTTTTCGAGTGGTAGCCACGGAGAGTAGTTCCGACGAGAACGCGTGCCTCTGGGTGTGATAGTTTGCGCAATTGGTGTATAGGTTATTGCGTTTATCATGGAGAAGAGTGATGGAAGTGGTAGTGGTAAGAAGGCGGTAGTTTTGGTGAGAGAAGTGTTCGGCGGTGGTATGTCCAAGGATTTGCTCGGTTGAAATGAGGATAGGAGGAGTATGAAGCTATGGAAAGATTCAGGTTGATTGTATGGGTTATGATGTGGCTATGGTGGAGGAATACGGAAAGCCTGTTGGTTGAGAATTTTGTTGAGTTTAGGGAGAAAGGCATTCGAGTGTGGTGAGTAAGATAGAGTGGAAGTCGTTGGGGAAGAAAGAAGTGTGGAGTTATTCTTGAAACGTGTTAGAGACAAAGTACGATAAAGAAAAGCAGATAGATATACGATAGGAGTGTGTTGAGTATTTTTACATAAAGATGGAAAGACTGGGTAAGTCTATCAGGGAGTATGTTAATAGGTATGAATTGGTGGAGGAGAAGTGTAAGGTTGTTGGGAAGGTGGATTTAGGGGTGGATATGAAATGTGTGCATTTGCTGGAAGGAGCGAATATTGACGATAATCAGAAGCAAATGGTCTTGGCGTATTGTGGTAAAATGAATGAGAGTTTAGAACTTTTAAGGATGCATTGGTGAACATTTGTGAAGGTTTTGGAAGAAGTAATGATGAAAAGGTGAATAAGGTGGTAGATGGAAGTGGTATGTGGTATGAGAGTAGTCAGGGAGGTGCAAGAGGTGATGAGCCTAGTTACGGTGTTAGAGGAGAGTGGAAAGATGGGAAAAGACTGAATGCAAAGGATGCTTTTTGGGAATGTGCGTAAATGTATCATATGTAGGTCTGAATACCACTTTGCGTATTTGTGCCCAAAAAATACGCTCAATGAAAGAAAGGAGAAAGATGTTGCTGGTGAGAATCGGGAGCAACGGAAGGAGGATGTGAGGAGCACTAGGGGGAATGTTGAGAGTGAGAGAAATAGGGTGTATTTAGTGGAGAGGAATGAGGTAGGTACAGCAACCGGTGAAAGGTCTGAATATCTGGAAACAGGTAATAATGGAGTTTGTTATCGGAGGAGGTGGGATAGATTTGGGAATCTAAAGAGGTGTGATTTTTGTTATTCGGATAAACATTTGTAGAGGTCTTGTGATGTGTATAGGGTGTCAGAAATGGGTGGTATGAACAGATTGGAATCGGTCAATGAGATAGATAGTAATAGAATTGGAATAAGTAGGGGTAAAAGGTTAGTCAATTGTGTAACAAAGAGAGAAGGAATAGGAAATGTCGGAATGGGGAGAGGGATATCTGTGGGAACGAGTACTAGTAGTGAGGAGTCGGTCTTTGAAGAGGATGAGGTGGATGATGAGAGGAAAAGGAGGGAAGAGTACGAGGAAATGTTACAAATAATTGACACGGGTCCTCATGTGGAGGTGGATTGTGATACCGGTGGTGACGAAAGGGAAGGACATATGGTAATGAAAGGTGAAGATAGTGGAATAGAAGAGATATAAGGAAGCAATAGGAGTTTAGAGGAGTGTGGCTATAAGGAAGAGTGTAAAGAACAAAGGGTGGGTGAGTGATGGAGAAGTTGAGTTGATTAGTTCAGAACGTAATACTAGAGTGGCTGAGTGTTTTAAGGATGTGGGACTAGTTCAGAACGTAATACTAGAGTGGCTGAGTGTTTTAAGGATGTGGGAGGCTGGACTAGAGAACATGAGTTTAAGGGTAGGGTGGAGAATAAGAAGACTGAAAGAAAGGTGAAATCGAAGAACTATCCTGTGTATTAGGTGGTTGTTTTATGGTTCTTTTCTTGTGTTGGTTTGTTCTAGTGGGTGTGTTGAGTTGGAGGTTGTTTGGTGTGGGTGTTTGTGTTTGGAAGTGGGTATAGAAGGGGAGAAAAAGAGGGGGAAGAGAAAGGGATAAGATTAATGAGTTTTTTGTGTTTCTTTTCTTTTAAGTTTGAACGATGTGATGACGGATGGAGAGGTATTTTGCAGTTTGACGTTTGTCTGAGGACTTTATTGGAAGTTGGGAATAAGAAGAGGAATACTTGCCCTTTTTTTTTCAAGTGTCTTTTGTGTTGTGTTTTTATTTAATTTATTTATTGTGTAAAATTTGTGAAAGTGATTATGTGATACTTATTCTATTTATTTCTTTTATTGCAGTGATTAAGCACTGATTTATATGAAAGAATAAAGTGTTAAAGAGTTATTATGATAAGGGTCGAAAAAGTGGATTAGGAATTGGAACAAGGGTATGGTTAAAGTTATTAAGTAATTTCAAGGGTTAGTCGATGGATTAGATGTTCACTGATGGTTCAAAGAGTTAATACCATTTGAAAAGGATTAACAAAAAGTAAGAAAGCCCAACCCTCAGAAATTTCTGGGAACTGGGCTTTATGTACATATAGTATAGTAAATTTAAATAAATGATTAAGCTTATTAATTCACAAAAACATAGTTACATACATTAGTAACTAATACAAACAAGTTCCGTTTATTTGTATTTGTTCATCAAAGAAGTATCGTTTGTTTCGTTGGCTATCCCTTGGAATTCAGTCTCTGGGATTCTTAAGAAAGTAGGCGAGTGTCTTTCGGTATTCTCTGTTATCACTTTTTTCATATATATATATATATATATATATATATATATATATATATATATATAATATAATATATAGTATATATATATATATATATATTATTATATATATATCATATATATAATACTATATATATATGATATATATATATATATATATATATAATATATTATATATATATATATATATATATATATATATTATATATATATCATATATATATATATATAATATATATATATTGATACTTAATATGAGAAAATTAGTTTTATTGTTTTTTTCTTTTTATGTATTTCACATTGACTCTTACCCTTTTATGTTGAATATCAATCAAAGCTTTGGAAGCTTTTAATGAATCCTCTTTGTTAATTAAAGTATAAGTTCGTCCATTAGTAGTTGAAATCTCGACCTGTGTTAAAATATCACTGTAAGATACAGTTAGTTCATCAGGTTGCTGAGGGTACACGAAGGATGGATTTGGACCATGAGGATGGAGAAATGTTAGTTTTACTTCTCAATTTATCATTATTTTCTCCAACACACATGCTAACCACCACTGATCATCATAAGCAACAGTTACAAAACCATGTATTTTTTCCTCTGATGGAACTTCCTCTTGTTGAGTAACTTTCTCAATATGTGAAATATTTAATGATGAAAACTGTTTCACTTCGAGAGTAGTTTCTGAAACTGGTTTAAAGTGGTGCAGTTTGTGTGTGCCAGGAATAGTCTTTGCAGGTGAGAATCGCTCTTTGAGAAGCTGATCTCCTTCATACTCTTTAGTAGTGGAAAAATGACATGTTATATGTTTAATATTTTCATTTGCAAATTAATAAAGATGTTCAGCAGTGAGAATTTAATCATTATAAGGCCGTTGTAAACTAGCTTTAGCAGCTAATCTCTTAATGGTACCTCCAAGACCATCACAGGGACCTTTTCCGTGACTTGTTGAAAAAAGTTCCATTCTGCCTCAATCTCAAAATCAGAGTAATGATGACAAAGATTCAAAAAGTTTTTACAATTTTTGTATTGGCCTGCTCATCCATCGGAAAAGTATATAATTTTTTTGATTGATGTGATATTACTTTTCAGGAATTTTATCAAATGCTTTTGGAACAGGTATACAGAAACTGTTTTATGTATGTTACATTGATCGATTGTTTCACAATTTTATGTGATTATTATTTAAAGAGAATTTTATAAATTGCCTTTTGTGGAAACAGGTAAACAGAGATACACCTGTATATGTATGGTTGAGATTTTGAATAACAACAAGTATATATCAAAATAATCAGTTACAAATGACTCTGTAAAATAGGATAACAAAATGAGAGCCGATACTAGTTGTCCCATATGGCTTGTTTCAGGAACTCTGGACTTCATCTTGAAGAGAAGATGAATAAATTTTTGAGAGAAAGTCACCCATTACATAACAAGATCACTCTCCATCTATTTCAAGATTCTCATTCGAGTAATACACCACGATATATGGGTTAGCTTGCTGTTTTTATTTGATGAATCATATATTTTGGTATCGTTTCAATTGTTCACAAAAATGATTATTCATCGTCACCTTCTACATCTCCATCTCTGTTGTTTCTCCAAAAATCTATCTTGTATGAGTCCATTTTTAATTTGACATTGTCAGAACGAAGTTTCTCCAAGTGAACATGCGTTAGATCAGTTTAGTCTCATTTCATGTCGCTCATAAATCTCCATCATCTCTTTTTCACTGTTCTGAAGAAAGCATATATCTTACTGAGGCAGGTATTATTTATACTTGAATCATGATGTCATATCAGTCTGTACCTTTAATTAGGAGTTTGATCATTTTATAGCTAATTTATTATTTCATCCCGTTTTAATATCATGACTGCTTAACATTCTTAATGAATTGTACAGACACACACACATGTGTATATAGTCATCGCAGATGTTCGCAGCAATAACACAATTATAGGTCGCAAACATATGCATAATATGTGACAAAAGCCACCTTGCGAGTTGAGAATTTCTTTCTCATTAAACATTTGATTAGAGATCCTACCATTTAATTCGGCATAGCAAAAGATGCTATATCCGTGATATAAGAAATCGACCCACTCGTCAAACTGTCTAAGACAATGCAGAATCAGGTGCTTTCCACCTGGCATTTTTTCTGCTAACATCTTCTTGAGAAGATATAAAATGGCTTTGATTATGCACTGACCTTCATCCATTTTTAGCTCGTATTTCCCTCCGATTTGGATTTTGAGTAAGATCGTGAGAGAACACCTTATTTTGTCACAGCTATTCTATTTTTTGTCTATGCCACGGGATAGTCTTAAATATACCTTGTTCGTTTATCAAGATGCTGTATTTGACGCAGTTTTTTTTGGGTAGTCGCATTGAATTGTTTGTGATTCTTCATATTTTCTTCATTCTTTTAGTTTAAATTATTCTAAGAATTATCTTCATCGGATCTATTATTTGACAAAATCTATATCTTTCGACCGCTTGCAGCTCTTTCTTATCATTAGTCACGTACATTTCTAACTGGATTCTAATTTTTTTTGCCTTATATTTTTTCAAATTTTACTTTTTCACTCATTGTTTCCTGATTTAAGAAATTCTCTGCACTGCTTACAAAGTCTGTGGTTATAGTTAGTTTCAATTCTGGATATTTTTTTAGAAGTCTCGCTGGAATAATTCGTAAGTTCTTTCTTCGACAGTGGTCTTTGTGGTTACTTGCAATTTTATAAATCACTTTACTTTTTTAAAATATTAAGTTTTTTCAATTTCAATTTGTCCCTGAATATATAAATATATATCGATATTTTAATAATTATAAAGTGTGATATTAATATATCATTATTGGAAATAGTATATATATGTTTATATATACTTATATATATAATATATATAATTATATTATATATATATATATAATATTATATATATCTTTCTTGTCTTTCTTTCTTCACCTTCCTCTTTGCCCCAAGATGGGGTATAAGGTGCTGTACAAAGCATCGGAAAAAACAAAAGCAGTTTAGGGAGAACATACAAATCGGTCGAAAGAAAGCCCAGCCTTTACCGCCCCTCTCTGTACCATTATTAGTGAAAACTCGTCACAGACAAGAAAATCCACCCTTGAGCATCATGGGACCGCGACGGACCCTCATATGGTAAATCGTCAATGAAGGGTTCATCCCCTGCCCAGGTGGGCCACAACGCCACTGCCCCCATACAAAACCCCGCCAGTTTCTCTCCTAACGATTGCGATCGCTCTATTCTCGTCCTCTGTGCAGCAAACTCACTAGTTCATCTCCTTGACATTCGTTCACCGACGCCTCAATCCACTTTCTCTTCGGTCTCCCAGCCGGTTCGGGTTCCCAACACACTCACCACTAATAATTCCGCTTTAAACCAACCTACTAATCGATTCATTCCTTCCAAAATGACCAATTAGCCATTCCTCTACATACTTCATTGTATTCTACTCATTTTATATCCCCTTTCTTCACACCACCCAACTTGTATTAATACGTTCATTCCTCATCTTATCAATTCTTCTCACATATCTAGACACATACCTCTCCTAATGATTTTGTCCATTTGAAAACACATGAACTTTTAAGTCTTATACTCTTTATTCCGATCCATTAATGTACTCATTATCCAGTACTAATAAACTCATACGGTATCATACATACCTCCTTCCTATGTTGAAGACCCTAGCACACTCAAAGACTTAGGTCCTGTTGCATTCACCAAACATAATCACCAGCCACTTCCTGCCATTCACAAACTTTCGGCTACTACCAGCTCGTGCATCGTCCGTTCCCTCTCATCCAATATATACCCTAAATATTATATATTATAGTTAATATTATATATATATAGGTATATGATTTAAGCAATTATATATAATATACTATATTTATGTAATATATAATTATATATATATTATATTATCATGGTTTAAATTATATATGATAGTATATATATGGGTTAATGAGTCCTTTTAACACAATATAGTGGGTTTTATATCTTTTGAAATTGGTGATTAATACATTTAATAAAAATTTATGTTTGAACTTATCAGCATATTTTAATAATAAAGTTTTTCATTTAAAAGTTATTCATTTCTTTTGATATTTTAATCTATAGTAATAAATATATGTCATTTCATTATCAAATGTAGGCGCAACCTAAAATACTCATCAATTCACCATATTCAATTTTGATAGAACTTATAATGCACATTCAACGTGGTGGTGTTTGTAGTACTTAATCATATAATAAGGGCCACTGAAATGTAATGGACTTATAGAAAAAACTGACAAATTTTTTTAATTGTATTGGATTTGTTGATCATTTGAATTTTTTAAAGGTCAGAACGCAACATTGCGAATTAGAATATTTTATTGATATATTTAAAGTAATTTACTGAGTTTGTACACATCATGTTCTATTACAAAATAACACGCCTTGGTTTCTGTAACCTAAACTGTTAGGAAATTTAATTTTTTTAAACTTATTTACGAAATCTATTACAGTATTTACATGTAAGTTATATTTGTTATAATAAAATATTATTAGCGAAGTTTTAAAATATCCATTATCGATTTATTTTTTTGTGATATATAATTCGTCAAATCAACCCAAGAGTGATTAACCCTGCATTATTGCTTATTAGGTGAAACATTCACAGTAAATATATATTATATGGTAAAGAGTCAAAGTCAAGGTCTTTTAATCTCTCATTATTTTTACAAATTTGAACATGTCGTACATAGCTCATTTTCAAAGACCTATGTCAATCCTTTAAAAATCATATGACTAAACCATTGTATTATCTTTAGTAGTTTTTGATTACATGAATGCAAAGTCAGAGGTCAAGATCAATGAGGTCAATTTTAAAAACTTCTGTGCTTGTATTTCGGGAAACCAAAGTCATACCGCGGCTAAAATTTCTGGAATGGATTGAAGAATTGATCTGTAGGTGAATATCAGGTGGATCCGAATAGTTTTTCCGGATGTCGCTTAGAGTAAGGTTGGTGCAGGATCTGTATTAGGCGAGGTGGCCAACACTACTCGTCGCGGAGAGGGTAGAATGGGACCCACTAGTCAGTAGGTTTATCCCGGCGGTGTCTGAGTCGGCGAGACACGTGTTCGGAAGAACATGGGACCTCAGTCAAATGGGTCCTTCTGTTCAAAAAGAAGCGGCAAACCCGATATGCAAACAGGGAAGGATGTCTGTTCTGAAAGACCCACTTATCGGGATGGGCAGTTGTAGCCTGGGGCAAGCCGCGTTGGTCCTAGGGGAAACTGATATTCAGGGCGCTCGATTTCCGAAAACGAGATAGTGTAAGGAAGGTCATTCAACACACCGGACAAGCGACGGTGTATATCGACATAATATGAGGTGTCGATATTAAGGCTCCAGGATCCCCCGCTGCAATCTCACGACGGATTATGATTAACTCAATATAGATAGGCTCAAGCAATATGAGGATAGTAGAGTGTTAGAATATTGGGGAGAACTTACTATAGACCTCTCCTAACGTGACCGAGAAATGAGCATAAAGTATTATCGAAGTGATGAGACATGTAGAGAGTGAGCGGAATGACGTGGAGATCGAAGGGGCAAAACTACACATCTCCGACCTGCCTATTATGTTAAGTATACTCGTCAATTCTAAAATGATTAAATGGATAATGATGAGATATGACAGTAGACGCATTCGGAATTAAAAAGGATATGATAAAAAAACCGAAGGAGATTTGATTCTGATAATTCTTTATTTCGTTCAGGATGTCAATCTCTCGGTGTAGAAGGATGTAAGGTCCACTAAAATATGTTGAAATATATGATATACCAAATAATGGTGTTCCGTTACAACACGCTAATCGTGACGACGGAAGCGCCCTGATCAAATGAAGCGAGACTCGGAGGATTTAAACCACACATACAAAACTAAATAATGGACTATCATGCTATTGCCAAGATAACTCAGAATTGTTCAGCAGGGATGATGCATACGCAGTATTAAAGTTTGAGGCGACGATAAGATATAATCACACATGAAACCGAGTGGAGAGATGGTAGAGATAGTGTCGCTATAGCGATAGTGACTGGAAAAGAATAAGCACTAGAGAACAAGCATTGATGGTGTACGTCATATCAACACCGATGAAATCTCATGTGTTGAAGCACAAGGCATATTTAGTCCTCTCACGGCAAGGTCGACGTATAAGTGGTGCGCCTTAATGGTAATTTCTCGAGTCAATTTTGAGCTGCTGGCTTTTTATGGTACATTGATTTGCGCCAAAGTGCTAAGGTTTACCTATAGAAAAAGAAATAAAGTACCAACAACTCCGCAAAGATAGAGACAGAACAGTTTATAAGCCTTATTATGAACTTGGGATCTTAAAATCCCTTCCTCAAGAAGATCCGGTGAACACCAGGAAGTCAACCCTCACATACTGAGATCAGTACTCACTACAAGGGCAACGAGTCACCTTGTATAGACGGGAGATAGCATAAGAGAGGACAAGCAATGGCTTGCGCACGTCTTAACAGAACTCGCGACTGCTTTTCTCATTTTGCGAGGGAACTATGCATAGACCGCAGTTGTGATGTGAGGTTTCCAAGACATTATTCTCTTATTATTACGTCAAGGATGTTTATTTAGGCACAGGTAGATATCAGAGTGTAGATCCATCGAAAGATTACTAGGAAGTTAAAAGTGTCTAGTCAGCCTCTCAGAGAGGAAATTTGAAAAGATCGAGCTTTAAAAGAAATTGAATTTGCCCAAGGTTGAAACGTCCACCCAGAAATTCTATCCAGAGTCAGGAAACGAGAACTAAGAATCAGTGAGAAATATAAGACGCGATTGCTATTTCCTACAGTAAAAGAGGTAGCAGCATTTGGAGAATATTGTGAGATAGTTTGAAGAATGGAGGGTCGAGTCATTGGCAGTTGAGTAGAGTAGTAGATGTGCAGGCCGAACTATTAGATAGAAAAAGTTTGCATGAATAATAGTAGGATGACGACAGAACCCTGAGGATACACATCACTGTTGAGAAGAAAAAGAAATGAACGACGAGTAGCGCCCATAAACACTCGATATGAGCGATTTGAAAGAAAAATGAACTAGACATGAATCAAAACGATATGTACTGTTTGGGTAAACCCAAAGGGTGTGAGCTTTGGAAAGTCATGATGAGAGCAGGTAGCACCATACAGAGTCATAACCGCTACTTGTATATAATTCATAAAGCCATTTACACTAAGCGTCTCTCCGTAGTTCCTAAGAGCGAAAAATCATAAATCGGTTAGAATAAATAAAGCAGACCTCGAGTGCCGAAAGCCGTACTGGTGATCGGAAAGTGGAGAATGAGATTCCAGATGATCTAAGAAATTAAGAGATTTGAGGTAGGGTTTCAATACAATCTAGATGACACAAAGTGATGTGACCTATTAAGGCAATTGATCCAATAATTCTTATACAGGAATAAGTCTTGGACAATGTCTCGCGCTTCCAAACCTGAGGAAAAGCGCTAGTATTGAGGCATGGATAATATAGTTGAACGAAAGGCGGCTCCAGCACGGAAGCACACTTCCTCTTACGATGTCTTAAGGTTTAGGAGAGGTTAAGAATATAAATTCTAAAAGTTGTCGTACTGCTCCATGATAGTCACTTAAGAAAATCAATCATGAAGCGACTGGATACCCTTTAGGAATTGATATATATTATTATGCCAGAGCTATGATGTTTAATAATTTTGAGATTGATTCTTTATTTCACCTTTCCTATATAAATACTAATACTATTAATAATAATAATAATAATAATAATAATAATAATAATAATAATAATAATAATAATAATAATAATAATAATAATAATTTTAAAATGAAAAGTTTATGAAAATATACCCTTATGTAGAATTATTAACATTTCAATGATTCTGGGCTCTGGAGCAGTTAATTTCAAAGCTAATAGATCTTCAGGTTGTATAATATCATTTTCAGATTCGGAGTAGATCAAAGTTGGGCCGAAGATGGTGCTTAAATTTGTGGCTGACATTTTATTTGCAGCGCTATGTTCACAAACCCTGAAAAGGAAAAATAGTATTATTATAAAGATTATTTAGTTTCATATTATCTAAGCAATACCAAAGAATCCGATATAAAAAGTATAAACAATCAATAACTATGATTTTAAGTTTTTGAAGCAACTGATGTAAAAAATAACAATCATAAAAAATAATATAAATTTCTAAGAGGGCATACATAAATTTCTGAATAAAAATAACGGACCTATACCCAAATCGTCGACAGGAAAAATTGATGTTATTTTTCAAAAATGATGTCAACCTTTTATCTCACTAGTTTCAATTTGTCTACGATTTGGAGACATGTTATAAAAACTTTCTCAACCATTTTTCTCTTTCGTTTCAATGTGTCTACGATTTGATCGAATATAATTTTAAAAATGTGTAGCCGTAGCATGCATATATATATATATATATATATATAATATAATATATATTATTATATTATATATAAAATAATATATATATATATATATATATATATATATAATATATATATATATTAGTGATCGTATGTGAACATCAGTTATACCACATTTCAGCAATAAATTTGATATCCGCTATACCAATGGGCATTAACTGGATATCCAATTCGCAGTTATTTTAAATGAGGATGTATAAAAGTATTGAAGTTATTAATTATTCATTATATATATATATATATTATATATATATATATATATATATATATATATATATATATATATATATAATAATATATACACATATAATATATAATATACTATTTATTTAAAATATATATAATATTATATACTAGTTTAAGTAAAATTATTTTTTTCTATTTCTTTCTTTTTCCTTTCAGTAACTAACCTTTATCTATTGCTGTCATCATTTATTACACTGTACAAATATTTAACTGTTTTTTTCTTTGTCGATTTCTTATTATCTTTGTTCTTATTTATGTTACCTAAATTTTAATATTTCTTATTTTCCTTTATTCTTGTTTTCTATTTTATCCTTTTTATTTATATTTTATAATTTTCAAAAATGGTTCCAAAATGTCTATGCAATATATTTCTTCTAAAGTTTATATCTTTAAATATGAATAATATTTAACAAAAACAAAAACGAATATACACTATGTTTAAAAAAAGAATGAAATAATTGATCAATTTATATTTCTTCCACCTTCTCTGCTTCTTGAAATTGTTTTAACCATCATTAATTTGAAAAATAACATTTGAATAAGTTTTTATCTTCTTTTTCATCTTGTAATCTCTAGGAAAGTTACATTTTTCCATAAATTTTAATTAACATTTGAAAGCACATATCAAATTGATTCATTTATATCTCGGAATGCCATTCTACATTATAAACTTCTTGATTATTTATTTATTTCTCAGTATCGGCTGATATTATGAATTCGTCAACTTTTTTGATTGTCTTTCAGACAGTAGTGAATCTAAAAGTGTCTTACTATCTGTTCTTTGGATTAGTTATATTTTTGTTAGTCATTTTTCCCACATTTTTGTACGGTATATATAATGATGGTTCGTAATGCCTCAGTAAGCTTATTTGTTTCCTTGCTTATGACTGGAATGATTAACTTTTTCTCGATTTGTTTGATTTTCCACATTATAGGTATCATTTTCCCTTAGTTTCAAGTCATATCAGCAAAAATTATAGAATCCCAGTTGGGTTTTATCTCCTTCTCTATTAGCAATGGTGAATCCATCGGCGAAATTTCTTAATTTCTCATTATTTTTTTATGAATTATTCATTTTCTGTATTTTTGTTAATCTATGAAGTTTTTAAATTCTCTTGATCCTCAGTCTGGTTTTCTCCCTTGCTATTTAACTAACTATTAAAGATAAATCTTGGTCTTTGTAATTCTTGCAAGCAATTTAATTTTCCCTAATTAATTTGGTATTCTGTTTCAACTTCTTTTATCGTTTTCTATTTTTTTTGTTTCTTTCATTAAATGTAACCTTCTCCTAGAAATTCTTTTGATCCTTTATTATACTATGTTCAGCTTGACATAAATGAACTCCTAAATATTTAAATGATTCGGAATATTTTCTCCTATTCAAAAAATGTTCTTCAAATTTAATTTATTTAGAGTTTTCACATTTTTACTTCTACCCATATAAATAATCATCTACATTGTGTACAATAATAATCCTTCTAAATTATTGAAATCATTCATTTTAATAATGTGTGGTTTTCCATTTTACTTTGGCTTTAGACTCTATTTTTTAAGTTTAATGGTCTTTCAATGATCAAAACCATTCAAGCTGCAATCCGTAATCCATATACGTTTTTAATTCAAGTTTACCTAATCATAATTCTGGTGGGGTGCTTAGCTATACTTTTTTGTCTTGTTAAGTTGTATCCTTCCGCTCGTAAGTAAGCTGCCTGAACATATTCATAGCATTATTTCATTTCTTTTCCTGGAGCATGGTTATATAATTTTCAACTTGCCTCGGATGAACATTGGAGAATCTGTTTTTTTCTTCCACTATTTTCTTATGTATTTTGCTACTAATTAGCTTTAAACTTTTTTCTCGGTTTATTTTGCAATTAATGCTTTTTCAAACCTTTAATACTGTTACTTCTTCAAAACAACATTATTTCTTCTTCAATTCTATCCTATCAGTTTGTTTGGTTTAACTTTCCTTCATTAAAATGCATTATAAATAATTTGATTTACCTCATTTTCATATTCACTCTCTATTTCATCTACTATCTCCTCACTTGCATCTAATGATATTCATATATATTTTTTTTAAATTCTTTCTAAAAGTCATTTTTATATTCGTATCTGTATTTAAATTAAATAAATGTTATAACATCTATTATACTTTTACTTATTGCTTAGCGCAGCTTCTACTAATGACATATCCATTTAATAATATCCCGTTATTTTAATTTCATTTCATGATTAGTTTACCAATTTTCACATTTTTTGGATCAATTTCTTCATATCCTTCGATTTTCACTAAGTCTTCTTCTTTCTCATCTTCCTCTTTGACTTTCCTTTTCCATTATCAGTTTCATAACTCTTATTTTACATATTAATTTCATCTAAGTTAATTTCCATTCTCAAACTTGGTCACTTTTTCTCATTTCTTCTTCTTCACTATTATCTTTTATTTCACGTTCGCTTTTTATTTTCATTTATTCTATTTCTTTGAATTCTCGTGTGAAAGTGACTTTTGTATACTGCTCTAAATACTCCATGTTTTCTACTATGATGATTTTCTATCTTATACATCATATTTAGCTGGTCCCTCTCATTCTTTATTAATGTTTCTTTTATAGAAAACTTCTTTACCTATATTGATATTTTTTGGAAATATGTTCCTTATTTACTGTAAAACAGATCAGTAGCTTTCCTCGTTTCATTTCTCTACTTGATTTTTCTAGATGGTTTATTGTCTAAAAGGAATTTTATTTTCATATCATGCTGTATCTCTTCTTTTCACTTATTATTAAGTTATCACAATCTAATTCATGTTGTTATTCCTACATTTCATCAAGAAAACAAAATGGTTAGGGGCATCCCAAGTAAATTTGTAAGTCCATTTTAGCAAAAATTGCCCCATGCCGTACTATTTTTGCTGTTGTAATGTCCTTCCTGTTTTAACTTTTGTATAATGATTCCTTAAGTAAGCCTACTACCTTTTACATAAACCATTACTCCATAGGCTTTCTGCTGCTGTATTCATTAATTTGATATTCATTTTTTTGTAGTAAATGTTTCCATATCTTCATTTTGAAATTCTCGTCCTGCATCAGACATAATGCAATTACAGGGTTCACACTGAAATTTTGAATTTGAATTCCCTGACTTTTCCCTGACACACAAATTCCCTGACCAGCCCAATGTTCGGTTTATTTTTGGCGGTATGAAAAATAATCCTATCTTAATCATTATTGCAAGCCTATTTAACTCAGATTCATTAGCATTAAATTATGAACAGGATTAACTTTAGAAATTGTTTATCATCATGGATGAATTTTAAAAAAATTTTTTTCCTTTTAGTAATAGCCTAACCTTCCCCATAGCCATCACGAAGTTGCTTTAAACCTGTGTGTCCAATAGTATAACAGTTTTATTTTTCAAAAAGAAAATAAATTAAAAGCTTATATTAATAGCTAGGTGAATAACGTCCACTGTGATCACAAAAGTTCTAAATGGGGAAATTTTGGTTAACTTTTTCTTCTCAAGCACTGAATTTTTTATTTTATAGCTCTTCTTCTGTCAAAAGCTTTAAGTTTTAACATCTTCTCGGCTTTGCAAGTTTATGATCTGTAATGGGTATAATTTTCTTTTTAACCTGTTAGTTTTCTTCTTCCTTTTTTGGTTTTTTTTCTCTTTGAGATTTCTTCATATCTCCTATGGGCAGCCTCTTACATTTGTCAACATTTTTTGAGTGATAGGAACTTTATTTATACTTTCATGAGATCTATAGCATTGTGCACTGTTCTTTTAACTTATTTTTCTATTGTTCTTTCAAAGATTCCGCACTAATAATTCGCTTTATTTTACAGAAACCGCCTCCTTCCACTGTCTAAACTAGGTACTTATAGAAGAATAAAACCTCATCAAAGTCCTTTGGAAGGACAATCACAGAATCCAAAAATATTTTGAAATTTCTTAATTCAGGTAGAATAAAAATTTTGGAAGGGGCTTTCCACCCTTGCCCAAAGTAAGTTGTATTGTGCTTTTAGCTGTTTCTGAGTCAACAGAAATCTGTTGTTCCGGTTTTATTGGTGTGCACAATGCATCCTAGCAAAATAAATCAATCTTTGTTTGCCCTTGTTCTGGCTGATTGAAAACTATACTAGGATCATCCTATGATGGAAGCCCTTGGACAGGCTTGTACCTTTCAGAGACATCTCTAATATTTTTCTGTCATCTATGCTAACAAAGTCCTGGCAATTCAAGTTTGATTTTGGAGTATTAACGTTTCATTCAGTAGTGATTCTTGAGAAAGTTTTTCTTGTCTGAAATCCAAGATTATTACCTTTTACATCACGTGCAAATTGTCTTTTTCATGTAAATCTAATGCAAAGCTTAGTTATTGCAGCAGGCATTTTACTGGACTTAAGAAAATCTTCCCAAATAAGTTTAGTACGGAGAACATTGTAAAGGTCTGTGAACGGAATGGATCCAAGTGGTCCGACGTTTGAAACTTCCGTAAAAATGGTTCATATTCTAAGGAAAAGCATTTTAGAAAAAAGCCAGTTTGCATTTTAGAATACCTTGGAACTTCATGATCCTTTACCCAATCCACCAGATAAACTGTGTGTTCCAGTTTTGGACATTCCAATTCCACTGGTCTTTAAATGTTAGTATATTTTTTGTTTGAAGTCCATTTATAATAAATAATGGATTACATCAAATAATTCCTCCGTTTTTAATGGCGGCCTGCCATGCTTGGCAGCGACATAAAAAATGCCAAAAATCACCTCCAGTCACAAATCTTTAAAAAAAAAAAAAAAAAAAAATATAAATAAACTAAAAACTTAAATATGAATAAATTAATATAAATTATAAAATAATCATTATCGTAATCTAAATAATAATTTCTTTTATTAAGTATAACAGGTATCCTAAAAGAAGGATATAAGAACTAGGGGAATGTATTTTTCGAGTACCTCGGATACGAAAATAGCAGGGTTCTGATACCGTAATATCATCTTATTTCTTTTTTTTAGATGCATTTCTCATATATCCATCCTGAAGAGGTTTATATTAATATTATTTATATATATTTTTTTTCTTCATCATATATAAGTATATGTTATATTTTTTTGTTGTTCTGCTGCAATTCAGTGTTCATTTGTTATTTCTGCTTGCATCTAAACCAAGTACTTTAGTTGATTTAAACGATATGCAGATTTTAGTGTCTGAGTAGTGTGCTCTTGATGAGAGTACTAATAGGCATATTAAGGCAAAATGAACATCTAGAACAGTGTATACATAATGCAAAATCATATGAGAGAGAGAAACTTCCCCAACACCAATATAATACCTAAGTCATGTGATTTATTTCAAAAAAATTTAAAATAGAGTCAAATCTAGTTCGAAGATAAAGTATTGCTAATTGATACGATTTAACACCATCTAGCCATTATCTACCTAATCAAGTAACAATGATTATCACTCATATGTTTCAAGAACGTTCTATTAACTAGAGCCACCTAGAAAGTTACATAACGGTGAATTAATTAATAAGCTAAAAAAGTAGGACCTCCCAAAAAATTCAGTGAGCTCTGAATATAAGATCTGAAACACACATTACCCAAGCAACTGCATTTTTGTAAGAAATTTTTCAGATAATGCTTATATATTCTTTATGCAGCTATTAGCGTGTAGCGCAAACGTACGAGAACCATACCCATTGTGGCTCCTCATGTCCTGACTTGTTCTCCAGATTCTAACTGACACCAGAAATTGTTTTCTACGTGCCATCTCTTTTGATATATGTGATTACAGAGCTTCTTTCTACAGGATCCGAGTATATCTGGCCTTATGACTGTCCTTACAATTCCTCATGCTCAGTATGATGCATTAGTAGATCGTATCGAATACATATATTAGGTTATTAGTCAATATGTATGACTTGAACAGTACTTGGTAATTTGATTCTTTGGGATTTCTTCTACGACTCACATGAAAAAAATTTATGTTCTCGATAAAAGAGATCGACTGGCCGAGTAGGAATATCGTCATTAAACAGTAATTCTCAAGACCTAAAAAATTACAACTGGTAGCAGCGTAAAATGTACCAGAGAAACCCATTTCGACATTAAATTCACGAGAATGATCGTACAGCAACCAAAATTCTTATTAGGAAGAGACTAGTCACTTCTGGAACCCATAGTGTTATCCACCAGCTCCATGTTCCTTAAACAGCGGTCCTTACTATCCAAACATCAAAATTCACCACTCTCTTAGTTCGTCGCCTATCGGGAATTATTTAACTATTCCTGACACAAGCACATCTAAAGTGAAATCATAATGAGTAATTGAGAGTAAACCTTTTACTTTTCTATGCTGGCACACATAGTCTACCCCAATCTGCACTAACCGCGAGAAATCGAACTTTACGCGATTCTGGCAACTGTTTGTGATCGCGAGCCAGAGAGGATGAGGAGGGCGAAGCCTGCTATACCGCTTCAACGCTATAACTATAGCACAGTGAAGTGCGTATCTGCATAAAAATTCTGGTGCTGACGCCTTTCGGCTTCTGCCGATAAGTGGGAGCTGTAATGTTGATGGGATGAGCAGGTTTCATTCCTTCTTCGACTAAATCTTCTCTCCTCCATAATTTTTTCCATTTGGTTCTGGTCATGGCTTAGTTTCTACATAAGTACTAAAAGTTCAGAGCTAGAGGAGTGTCGTAATCGGTTGAGATGGGTGAGAAATAGAGTCCCTTCTCCATCTCCATGATCAGCATCTTGATGAGTTTTTTTTCTCTATATCTTATCAGTACAGCTAGAAATCGAAGTACACGAGGATTGGTAACATCATGCTGATCCAGTACACTACGGAGGCATCAGTGGCAAACAGTAAAGTGGACACTAAGAACCTATGCTCTGTAGTGTTCCTCTGCATGAAGAGAGAATACCATGGTCTGGCTCCACTGCCAAAATGCATCCTCCTAACAAGACTCTCCATATAATCTGGCCATATTGTCCGTATCACTAACTTATTAGCGATCTGATGGTACTGTAGTGTCTCCAATAATTTCGGACCTTCAAAAACTAATTTCCCTCTAAACAACCAATCCCGTAGAGAAGCATGTCCGAGCATTCACCGTAGACTTATGAGAAACACTTTCCCTCATGCATGCTCTACTAACAGCATAGTATCCCATATGCCTATTAGACCAGGAAGAAATACAATTTTAGGGATGGGTGGCGGAGGCTCCTGGAAGATCTATTGGAAAGTTAGAAGAGGCGAAGATTGTTCCCCGCGAGTATTGAGCGTCAGATCTACATCTCACAACGATATGATTGAAGGCAGAGAATGTGCGCTAGTAGCATGATTCGCTCCCTGTCAAGTCATAGTCTTAAAGCGTATATGACAGAAGATCAGACTAGTTCCTACTGTTCTTTCATAGCCAACACTATATCCTCATCACAATGGGTATTGTGACAGAGCATGCATATGGTGCCCAAATGAGACCGTGATTCCGAAAAAAAGAAGCCGATCTAAGAGTTCTGTTCTAACTATCGACCATCCATAGGCCTACAAATCACTAGATCTATTCCTAAGAATCCTTCGAAAACCGTTTTTCACAACCTCTCATATTCTTTTAATCCTCTGAGATCTCGGCTCACTACTTTTACGATGGGCCAGTAACGGCACTCAATTCGCGTCTCTCGAGGTGATATTCCTTACCATGCACGGATATACTTTCCGATGCTTACGGGGATGTATGGTTTTATCTGCCACCTCAGACACTAAGGGGCGAGACTTGTGTGGTAGGTAAGCTAGACGATAATGCCTAATAGTCATTAATTTTGAACCGGGTCACTTGGTTCACTGCGATACACACGTGTTACTAACACGCGTCTCTACCTCTTGTGTGTGGAAACCAAATACACATACTCATTGAAGAGCGTAGGTGCCTGAAATTTGGTATCTTTGCAAGATCGACTCCGTATATCGTCGCTCGGTAATGTTAGACGAGGAATTCCACACTGCTTTTACATCATAAATATTTCCCGAATATACCTATAGAACAGGTCCCTCAAGGAGTTCTGATTCTCTTCACATACTAATATTCTACACTACGTATTTTCATTAATGATTTCTCTATCCCTCCTCAAAAATCTACAAATCATTAACTCTTACATGTCCACTATTATGACAATTCTGATCCCTCTTGTTAAACGATTCATAAGAATTGACTATCGTCGTGCCTAATCTTTCCGCATTCAATAAATTTGCTCATGCTTGCATATCGCCTGATTAGATATTATTCCCGTCCGGCAAATAAAGTAGACGATACCTCTCATAGCGTGTAGGGAGATTAAATTCTCTTTATGGTAAACAAGCGTGCAACAGGTACTTCAGTACAGAGAGTACTCCCTTTCACTATTAAACACTCTTCTCAAAAGATGTGACTCCGATCTTCCCTATTGACGGTGGCGAGTTACTCTCGTTCCGTCCTCCTCCGTAGGTAACACAATGATGAAATAAAAATATTTCACCACAGAGATCGCAAAGCATTATGGAATCACAAATCCACAAATAGAGAGTCAGAATCAATATCCACTCAACAATCAAGATGGTCGCTAGATTCACCTCACAATGAAACTGAAAAGTCATCAAAGGAGAGTCCTCTTGCTAGAACTTGTTCGAGATCATTAAAGTTTTCCTCTCTCATTTATACTTCAGGTTCTTATTCTATGAGCTCTAATATCGCCGCTCCGCTGATTATAATGCGAAAGTACTGTTTCTAATAACCTGGAGGGAGGCGGCTCGGAGGCTATTCCACCCCCGAGAGGCCTTGGTTTCATTAGGGTCTGTAGCTGTCCATACGGCCAAAAAATGACGTGACTATTAACTCGCTTACAATTAACTTATCCATCGGCTCATCTTCGACACTAACATATCAAAATTTGCGGCGCGATCGTTGTTTGTCTTTGAAATCTTTGTAATCTGTCTATTAAGGTGAGACCTACAACAGCAAAAGCAAGGCATTGTCAACGTAGAGGAACTAATTTAGTCCACCTCAAGCGGTACTACCAAACCTGTAATAAGACGGACCTTGACTAGCAGCATGAGAGGGTTATCTATGTCTCATGCAGCATGAAAGTTTTTTTAGATGTGAGTAGACTATGGTAATAATATCACAGCTTGTTCCTGCAGTGGATAAAGTCACCATCCTGTTCATGTATCCTGCCAACCGAAATGCTACATGAGAATATCTTGATGTAAATTACCTCCGTGCCTATCTCATCTATCAGTGTAGATGTTTCTGCTAGCATAAAAGTAGTAATCTCTACTCATCATTAAATGTCCAAGAATAAGTTGCTTCAATACATGTCGTTAATGTAGAAGATATAGTGTTGTGGCTTTCTGACGGCTGAGTAGACAACACCCCTCTCTTTGACAATAGGACTCTTTTGCCCGAGGAAGGGTAGCGAGTCGAGATCAAGATTGTGAAATAAGAAAAATATCAACATAAGAGAAAACTAAATACACTAGTTAAAAATATACTCCTATTAAGCATAAAATAGACGGATGAGTCTATTATCAGAGAAGTAACGCATATCACCGTCAACCAACTCACATATCCCGAAAATTGAAAGCAGATAAAAACATTAGTAATGATTAATCTGACAATATAGAGGACAACTGAAGAACTGTCGAGAGAATACCAAAAGTATGAAATGAGTGCTAGTACGAAGATTTTGCATGATTAGTGGGATAACGATTCTCCCCACTCCAAAAACGAAAGCGAAATAGGAGATAAGCTTACATATCAACGATGCATGAATATATTCTGCGGAGTTGAAAGAGGGAAAACATTTATGAGAGATTTAATGAAAAATACTTGTAGCTTTATGGACAAAGACACATGATAAGATTATTCAAGAGAAGGACAACCGGAGGCCACGCAACAGAACAACCGACCCACCATACTCCGAACGTTAAATTTGATCGAATTAGTAAGTAATTGATCGCAAAATATATTGCTGAGTAGAACATCCGGTAAATACATCGAAAGAGATATATCTTTAATAATAAAACTATATGGGACGATGAAGCATTTCCATGTTTCACTTAAGTAATTTTGGGCAAAATTGTTACATTATACGTTTTTGCATGAGCATTGGCTCGTAATGCAAATACATGTCATCGTAAATCAAACTAATAATTTTTTTACGATGAGGTGCCTTGGTGTGATTCACTATGTCGCACAAGGTTGAAAATATAGAAGTTTCTATACGGCAATGTGGTCATGAACTTATCAAGTCCTAAAACAATTAGAATATGCGAAATGTAAACACATCTTTTACAGATAGAAAGTTATTATATGCTAGAGAAAAAAGCCTACTTCAATCAGTAGTCACTCACTCGAAGAGGTAGTTATGGTGCCAAGGAGAGGTTTCAGGACACTTTTAGATATGAATTGCATACTTACATGTTGAAGTTACTCCGTGTATAATTTCGTCAGGATTCAGCACGAAGCTAAGTTTCATCACTTCGTTTCAACCTTATTTTGAATTGCATTCTAGAACATCGCTAGTGCATCTACGTCAAGAGAATGCATTTTATGAATACAACGTAATTGCCCGCTAATAAATCAGTCTTAGGGTGCGTTTAAATGAAAAATCTAATTAGCAAAGGAAAAAGATCATAAATGTTTTCATGGAATAGGTCTAATCAAAGCGTAAATAAATAGGTTAGAAATACTAAGAATCTACAAAATTTAATTCTCAATAATTGCTTCACAAAACACGAGAAAGGGAAAGAATTTAAATCGCGCCCAGATTATGTAGCCAATAAACCGATAACCGAGAAAATGACAATCAAAGGATAATTGGACAAAAACATTGACAGCAGGAACCTGCATCACTCAATCGTGTATATCCCTAATTATTAAACAATCCAAGGCGTATAGAGTCAATACAGCGAAGAAATACATCCTAATTATACCAATCAACACCTTCGCAAAGCCTCGAGGAAAGAGTAAAAATGGAGAACGGATGAAGTAAGACATAGCTCTCTTTTAATCAGGACTAGCAAAGACTAAGGCTGAAGACAATTATATCAGTAATGGCAGAGAGAAGTAGAACTAAAATATTAAGACAAAGGAAAACAGGAAAGAAAAATAGATTTATATCGAATTGTCGCTTCCTCGCCACATCAGGCCTTGAGTTTTGATACAAAAATTTGTGATTCTAAAAAAAATACATCCTCCTGCGTGAGTATACCACTAAATCATATAACATACAAAGGGAAGAATAAAATTCATATCAAAAGATTTATGTAACACTCTGCGTCCATGGATGTCAAAATCCTCGAACTATGTCTGTTTGAAAATGCTTAAAACTATTCCGCTGACACTCATTTTGTGTTGGAATTTTAAACCCTGACTTACAAGCTATCTTTAAAGACGATATAGCCACTGCCACCACGTCATTTTTTTTTCTTGTGACTCTCCCCCTAAGAGGCTCCCAGAAAGTTGTGAACCAGCTTAGGACTCTCAATCAAAGTATCACTATATCAGTGCCCCCACAACATATTTTAATCCCGTTTCTATAAATTATTCTTAACTTGCTTCCATGTGATTTTTTAACCCTCATATACTACCGCCTGGTGGTGTAACGTTGTAAGGCATATGACTCTTAATTTAATCACTTAAAGTAAAAAACAATTACACATATCGTGGATAGCCTGCATACAGTCTTCAAAGATAACCTCACGGTTCATGATCGATTGTAGCTTGCTAAATCCATCTACACTGAATCTATATGAAATCAATTAATTTTTTTTTTCTTCTTTCTTTTTTTCCTTTCCTCTGAAATAACCACTTCTTTCCTTTTATCATTGAGCATCTCAGCTCCATTCCTTATTCCCATATTCTTTTCTTACATTAATTTCCAAAAATTTCTGTCAGTACCTTGTTTTTTTTCATTGAGAGTCCCTATATATGTGTTACTACATAAATTTATGGCCTATCACATATGTGCAAATTTCGTCTTGTAGTTTTTTTTACAGTGTTTTTTCTAACTCCCTGTTCTTTTTTATCCCATTTTTCTTGGTACTAATTGATGTAATCCAACAATGTTTCTTTTTGTTTTTTTACAGCTTCAGAAATCTAAATGAAGGTACATGATCTCTCCGCTTCTATATCAGCAGTTCGCACTATGCCACTATCATGTACGTATCAGCGACAGCACTCACACTGTTCCAACACTGGCTCCATCTTTCAATCCTATACAATACATATTAGAGTTAAACATTCTTTCGGATAGAGATTATTACCATATGTAAAAAGTAATGGTAGATCAGATTAAAACTGATTAAAATATCGAACACATTTTTTTAAGGAACGTCGCAAAATCCTTTCTCTATTGTGGTTAAGCACCAATGGCAATAATTAGTTCCTCTTATTTATCTCTTCATTATTACACTCGTAGTATGCTTCATATACCAGAGCACAATATCTTACCACTCATATCTTTAATAACTTTTGTGTGGTCTTAATTATATTAGTTCTGTGTATATTAATCGTCCTTTCATCGGTGTAGATTCCACCTACAAAGTCATCCCTGTCATGCGTCTAGTCCCTAATCCTCCTATTCAATGATTCTAATATGCGACTCTCCTGTATAACTCTACTATTAGCCTATTTACAAGTCTCTTTGAATGAGTAATTTCATTTGATTCCATCTCATTTAACTAGTACATGCTTCATATATGATGAAAGAAACAATGCTTCTTTTCCAATTTATTCCTTTCTTACTAAGGTTTTCAACATTTCATTCCTTCTGAAAACGTGCTTTCACTATATTACTCCTTGTCTGTATTATAACATCCTATTAGATTGATTACCTTTTGTTTTCCTCTATCTGCTTATATTTTCCGTTTACAATTTCTTCATCTTAAGTGTTCCGTTTCTTTTTACATCTCTTCAACCACTACATTGTGCTCTCGATATTTCGTTCATGTTCCAAATGAGCCAATCGTTGGCGTTTTTATGGGATTATTAGTTGAATGATAATATAATAACATTTTACTTTAAATTTTATATTTTCCTTGCTCTCAGCAACAGCCTCGTGTCGATTATTTATACGTTTTATGTATTTTTAGTCAGTGAACTGTAAGGAGAGATACTTTGAATGTATCACTATCAACTTACAAGAGCTTCTTCTATTTTAGTTTTTCGCTCTTCTTCTCTTTCTACCTATTGTCAACTACTGATGTCCAGTCATGATCTCTTTACAACATTTGATGTCTTGTAGTTGTGGATGAGAAGGTTTAATGTTTTATTTTTCTTCAGATCTTATTCAAATTAGACTTCTCTGCTCTCCAGTGTCTCTGTTCATATTGCCAGTTTACCTCAATCAATTGTGGAATTGTTATCTGTTTCACTTATTCTAATAGCAAGTTTTTTTACAACTATCTGTTCTTTTGCCTTATAATATCTTTGATACGAGTTCCTCCTTCCTTGTTGCATGCTTCAGCTACGTCGTTTTGTAGCTTAAAGAAAGATAAGTCTTTCTTGTTTCTTACTATTTATCTACACAGTCATTCTCTAATGTGTTTAAAAAATTTTCTAAATCTCTCACATCTTCTGTCTCATTAAATCTCGCTATATCCGTCATTTTAGATAGACACTCCATTACTGTCTAGCAGGTTTCACTCCTGCTGAAAGCTCTCTAGTTCACATGAATGACGCTATTATTGTTGTTTTTTCATCCTTTCCCTGAATACTTTTTCTCATCATACTTATAAAAACACTTGAATAATATTCCAAAAGATTCCTTACGTCTTTATTTTCATCACTTAATATTCTAAGTAATCTAACAAGTTAACTATATTATTATTTCTTACTGTTATTTTGATCTATTGATTAATCAATTAAACTTTTATCATCAATTTTAATATTGGTGGGTAACTAATATATAATATTATGCTTCATTCTCAGATACTATTACTGTACTATTATATATCTTTATCCATAAGATTATACATAATAATAATGAATATATTTTATGTGTAAGACTATTAATGATTATATTAAATATTTATCCTTATATAGAGCTATCAGTATCCAGTAATATGAACTTTAATTCAAAGAGTAGACTTTCTTTCTGAAATATGTAGTATGGTAATGTTAAATAATACCATATTTATCAATGAAGCAGAGAGTGTGATGAATAGAAATTATGTACTAAATATTATTAATATTATATCTCATTCTAATAGTATCCTGTGAAACAATATTTGAAGATTTTATAAATTATCATGTTGATTCAAGTATATTATTCAGTTGTATATTGTAATGAGTATTAGATTCATTGTAAACAGATGAGTTATTAAAGAGTTCGCAGTATCATTCTTACCATGCTTTGGAATTGTCTGTCAATATGATCGTTAATAAAGCATGCATTCATTAGTCAAGTTTATATGTAGATAAAATGGAAGACTAGATAAAGTAGAATAATCTTCATACTACATTTGAGACCCGAATTCGCTCCTATTAACAAATGTTCAGCATTTTCATTTAAAATGTACACAATAGTATGATTAATTCTTCATTTTCTTATGGTAAGTATACGAATAGATCATACAAATCGATTTAGGCATCAATTTGTCAATATTTTATATACTTGTTACATCGCGTTATCGAATAATACGTTAAAGAACAACTGCTGGTTGCTTGTAATCATGTTACCTAATATATAGATATTTCTTATTTTTCTTAGTTTTTTCTTGTTTTCTATTTATTCCTTTTTATTTAATTTTTTCTCTTTTAAAACATCTTTTCTTTTATTCTTTTCACAATATTTTTTCTTTTATAATCATTTTTTCTTGTTATAATATTAATAATAATTGCGAAAATTATCTCAATATATTTTAACATATCAGTCAGCCTGAAGGTAAAAGGTATATGTAATATATTAAAAATTTTATATATATATATATATATATATATATATATATATATATATATTATATATAATATATTATTATATTATAATATACAGTTGGCGTATTTAAGGGGGGGGGGCCAGGGGGCCAGGCCCCCCCCCGAATATTTTCTCAGACACTAAATTGTTTTAAGTTAGTCAATATCCGTTAAATAATATAATATTGCAGACGTTAAATTCATTTTATATAATTCGTTCGCCGTTGTCGGAACCAACATCTCGTAAGTCCTTTAGTTATTAAAACTAAACTTGAAGTCACCAGAGAAAGAACCGAAAGTGGCAACATTTAGAATTTTCAGCTGGATTTTTTAAAAGAATGGTGTAAAGCGCAATCTGTATGTCTGAACTGAGTATTGCTGAAATTTGCTGTACTAAGAATTCTTTAAACAATTTCCAAAAAGTACAGACTCTCAAGCATTCTGAATCCGACCACCATCAGACTTCTTTATCACACTCCATGTTTGTATCACCATTTTGGAATTGATTGAATATCCAGCATTAGGAGAGAGTACGTTTTTTAAATTTTCTTGCAATTTGTCCCATTACCTGAGTCGGGTGTATGTTGCATAAGAAGATAAAGATTTGTGTAATATTTTACAAGGAAGAATCTCGCAGCCCAAATGAAGATTTAGTTAAAGCTGGAGTTGGATTTTTTGGAATCTGAATGATGGCGATCACAGCACAGGGTCGCCCAAGAAAACGTGAGCATGGATAACTAGTTTTTTTTTCCGCTAAATTTCTCCCCGTTTCCCATAAACAAAGTTTCATAATATGTGTTACATCTTGTTGCAGAAGACTGGCAATTTATCCCTGTGGTTTATACTGCTTCGCACGTCAGAAACGAAAGTTTTTCAATCATTATAGATCTTTCTGAAAAAACTAATACTTGAGAATTACTATTGGAGATTGAATAGGACTTACTTGGACTTGTCCCTGCCGTCTCACACCAATCCGAAATCAATTGAAATAAAAATTATAGATTATCTCGATTCGCTCACTCTCATGCAGTGCGCATTATAGATATATGCAATTTAGGTAAGGATTGATCTTTAGTAATTCATGAATAACATTCTTCCCGATTTTTTCTTAGGAATTATACTTTGTCGCATTCCACGTTTATATATTAAATATATTATTAATATATCATAGTATATATATATAATATATATATATATGATATAATATATTTTAGTAATAATATTATCAAGTATATATACTATTATGATATATATATAATAATTATAGTATAAAATATATTTATATATAATTATATATATATAATATATATATAATATATATATTATATATATATAATATTATATATATTATATATATCTATATATATATTATAAATATATATATATATATTATAATATATATATATCTATATGATTTATTTATAAGAACGATTTTTGTTTTGGCCCCCCGAAAAAACAGAACTTCTGGATACGGCCAGTCTGTTATATATATCTATATGATTATATATATATTATATATAATAAATATATATTATTATATATATATATATAATATATATAATATAATATATAATATATATATATATATATATTATATATATATAATATAATATTGTTTTCTGTTATTTCAAGGTGTGGAAGATGATGGATAATAAGCGGAGTGGAAGCCAGAGTCGTTAATGGCAACCGTACTTCGGCAGGAATGTAGAAACAGCTTTATTCTAAGTTATGTGAAATGCGGTCCCCAAAGAACGGTTTGTATGTTAGTGATACATTTTGTGTAAGTTTCTTATGGATGTTTCTGTGTACCTTGTGACGTTAATTTTTGTTTTTACCTTCTTACTTACAGTAGTTGAAGTTATAAAACATTGATGATGGATGATTAAATTGTAGAAGGAAGAATCAGACAATGTAAAAGACATCCGGCAAGTGGATTAGTCACAGGTGGGAAGGAAAGGTCAGAATATTATGGAATGTGGAAGTGTTGCTTTATGGAAAAGAGTGGGATCCAGTTAGGTGATTTGTTGTAAAATATAATTTGAGTTAAGTCAAAGTCTAGTTAGGGACGCTTTTTAGCTGGATTGTTCCTCTACGTCTGTGTATTAGGGACTATTGACTTTTGGAGAATAAGCATTTAGATCTCTTGGAATAACGCCTGTCGGAGCAGGCTATGTAGTCTGTGGAGTAATATTTGGCTCGGTTAAAGATTCCCAGAGTTATCGTCTCTAAAAGTATGCGTTGGCGTCTATGGTTATATATACAGCTAGATTGCTACCTGTCCTCTTCTATCAAATTTTCTGAAGCTAGAATAGTTGATTCTGACGAAGGCCTGCAGCTTCTGGGGAATGTCCCAGGACATTGGGAGCCTTGCTAGGCGATACCTTGGAAATGTTTCTTTTGGCTTATGTTTCATTACCTTCATTTCAATGCAAGGAAGTGTTCTGGCCTCGGGACTGCCATACTGTCCAGTAAGTGTGAAATGTAAGTGGACGAACTTTCAATTCGGTGATTTCGTAGACGCTCAAGAGGTGAGAATATTTGGCAAATCCCTGGAACATTCAGCAAGTGTTCCTAACTGCTTACACTGTTTGACAATTGTAGATTCTCTGTTCTAACTTTAGATAAATTCTCTGTGTGGAAGGTGATGATTGGGATCCTATTACTTTAATGGCTCTTTTGGACAAGGTAGCAGTGAAATTTTGTCTCATCAAGTGTTGTTAACGGCCACTGCTTTGCAAGGTTGATTCCTTATTGTGTAGGAAAATGGCTACCTAAGGTTTACTCAAGAAGTGGAGGATTTTGTGTATGTTCATCTGACCACTAAATCGATGAGCATCTCATAAGAGATGTGAAGGATGCCCTTATCAAGCCTGAACTGTGCCAAGACATTATTCTGGGATTCCCTTTCTTGAAGAATCATAAATCTATTAGTTGGGGATTTGGGGGCGTCCTTTGGCCTACAGATGGACGTTTAGTTCTGTGTTGACTTCCTTAATATATTGTACACCTTCCGCAGCTTTTCAGAATCTTAACACCTAATGTCGAAGTCCCTGATTGCTACCCTTCGTCGAAGATGAAATGTCCCATGCTCTGATGTTGAACCTTCGATTAAAGTTGTGGATGAGATGCGTTTAATTTAAAGGAAGGAGATTATAGCGACCTTTCTCAGAGTCCCCTCGGAGAGACTCAAGTGATCACTTGTGTGACTTATCAAAATTAGATTCCAAGAAGAGGATCCGGGGGCGTTTATAGATTTGATTCATACTACGTGAATCGATATATCATATCTTGAAAGCTATCCCTTGCGCCAAATAGTTGAACTGGGTTATAACTATTGCAAGATTTCCTGGGTATACTGCTGTTATCGTGATTAATCTGTCAGCATGAATTCCACTTGCGTTCCTTCATCCGACTGGATCAAGAAAACACTGCATTTTGTAAGCTTGTGGGACAGTTTGTATTGAATTCTAATACCGCTCAGCTTTGGACTTTACCAATGGTGTTCTGCTTTTCCAGAGAGTGAGTGTGATATCTTTTATTGACAAGTTATGAATTTGAAGGGACACCTTTTGTTGCTAATTTAGATGATTTAACGAAGTCTGGCTCGAATTGATAAAGCAAATCTCATGAGTGTCATCTTAGACGATTTACTTAGAGCAGCTGAAGAGTGTGGTATTTTTCTCAATATGGAAAAAATCTAAGTTTTCTCAAACTTCTATATGTGTCTTTGGGTATGAAGAATAGTAGAGCTTGAAGTCGTCTGACCCTGCGTCGTTTAGATCCCATAACGTACTTTACCAATTATCTATGGGATAAATAGTCATGGAGTAGGATCTGCGTTTGTTTGCTTTATTAATGTCAAAATGGATTCCCAAATCCTCAGAAAAAATTTCGGCCCTTCAAATTCGATGATACGTATTCTCCCTCTGGGTGAGGCTGTCTCAAGCTGCCTATTGACCACTTAATGACAACTTCTACATTATTAATGCCTTTGAAAACACTTGATTGAAGAACACTTCTGAAATGTGCCACCATTAGAATAACGGATGCATCGGATAGCCTGTATTGGGGCAGTCTCTGTCAACCAGAATGTGAGCGCCAGTAGCTTTGTTTTTCTGCTACTCTGATTCTCCTCGTAAAGAGAATCATTGGTTCTTTGAGAAGGAGTGCTTGCTATTGTTGAAGCTTATTATGACCAGTGGCAGAACATTTCCTGTAGCTAGACCTTTTAAAATTAAAATCTGATTCACCGGTTTCCGATATCGTGAACATTGTTAAGTCAGACCACATAAGGAAAAATCAAGAATGAAAAAATTATGCGATGGCGTACTGAAATCCAGTCATACAAATATGAGATTGTAAGCGCGTGTATTCAGAGAAAATGATTGCTGCGATGCAATGAGTAGAGCTTTTTTTGCTCGTCTGCTGTCTGTAATATGATTTAATTTGAGACTCACACAAGGGGTTGTCCACCCTGGTGTGTAAGAATGTCACAATTTTATTACAGGAGTCGCAACTTACCTAGCTCTTGGATGAAATTAAACGTATTGTATCACAAATTTGGGATCTGTATGTGCGTGGATTGCTAGACCGCTGAGTTCTTCAGACCGTAAGCCCTACAACTCTCTATTCAGGCTATGAATCCCTATGGTATCGATTTTGAGTTAGGACTTTAAAGGACCAGTTAATCTCTCATCTCTCAATAATATTTATCATTCGGTGGACGAGTATACGCGTTAGTCCCTTGCAATTTCCTTTGTCCGAGATACTTTCTGCGCAATACAGTAATTCTGCTTTGTTTAAACTGCAAATCTTCACCCTACTGTGGCATGCCTGCGTTGACGTGCGACCGTCGATGTGTGTTTCTATGCTTTAATGTCTTTTGCTTGTGAATGCCAGTTTTCTTTTGAGAGGGGTAAGTTAGCTTGTCCAGTAGGAGTAACTCCCTACCATCCGAACTGGAATGCTCAACTGGTGAGAAGATATGTGGCAGTGGTTTGGAATCCATTTTCTTTGGCTTTGGCTCTAAAAAATGCCTGCCCCTGTTGGGTATCAGTTCTTCGTATGCCCTCCATTCCATTCGTAGTCTCTTTTGATGTTACTGGCTCACAAATTGCACCCTCCATTGGAGCGTGTCTTTAAATTCCCCTCTCGGTGTATAAAACGACAGGAAACAGTTTACCTAGTTGGCCTTACTCCCCAAGACCGCTTGCTGGTATATTTACGTAAATATATTTAAGGAAACAGATGATCCATTAGACTTGAGACTAGGTGACACTATTAGAGGCGTTTGACTCCTACATTGATGCTCATTGTAGAGTTCGACAATGGAAAGGGAAAGATAGTTTCCATTAGGAATCTCGCCGCCTTGTCCTTAAGGTAATTCATTTCTCCTGAATTGAAAATTGTGTTCTGAGCCTCATCCTGTTTGTTGCTGATGATTTCACCTCTTCTGCCCGATAATATTGACAGGGACGTGAGCGGTTTTTGAATCTAATGATTCAGTGTGAACGGGATGCAGACCCATTTCATAATTGAACCTGAGAATGGGCACCTCAAGACTTTATCCTACCCCCGATGAAGGAACCCATAGTATTACGAAGTGTCTACTCGTGATCGAAAGACCAGTGGATCGCTATAAACTTTGTAAAATTATAAAATTTTGAGATAGCTATGATGTGTCTGTTTTTTGTGATATCACATTGTTTGTTATTCAGCATTCATAAGAGTTAGTTATAGAATTTTTTGTTTAAAAGATTTATATTTCAGTTTTTGTGAAATCAACATGTTTGTATTCAAATTTCATAAGCTTTTTACCATTGCTTAAATCCCTTGAAGGAGGGATGATTGTACTATAATTATTATTATTATTATTATTATTATTATTATTATTATTATTTATTATTATTATTATATTATTATTGAATGATTTTAAGTAAATGTCATTTATTTAGTCTATTGCGAGGATAAAATGTAATTAGCAAATTTATTATGCTCAATAAAGCCTAAAGTCATGTCAGTTTTAGATCCTTTTAAAGTTAAAATTAAGGGCTTATAATACAAGTGTATTAATAGTTTTTCAGTAGTGGAGGTACTTCTATATTTAGAAGTACCTTTAAACCTTGTCAATAGCTGATCGATCTGATATTGACGGGGTTGTGTTATATTTGCAGATAGTTTAAATTGCTAAGTTATAAATATTAAGTAATTAGGTAATTGTGTACCTATCTCGTAGAAGTCTTTTTTATTTGTTACTTTGCAATCATTCAACCACTTTCATCTGTCATCATCTGCGAGATCGTCCTTCTAGTACCAGTAAGTGTTAGTTATAATTATTTCTGCTACCACTGGTATTTTTTATTAGTGGTAGCAGAGCGTAGCTGCGAAGGCTCTGAGGGTAGTGGTGTTGGTTGCTGTCTCTAGTTGTCTGGTATAATGTATGTGGTGAAGAGAGTGAAAAACCTGTAGGTGAGATTATGTTGAGTTTAGGGGCAAAGGCATTCGAGTGTGTTTTTGATTTAGACTGGAAGTCGTTTAAGTAAAGAAGAGCTCTTGAAAGCGATTATAGAAAAGTTGGATGAAAAGTATGCAAAAGAGAAGCAGATAGATAGATACCATAGAATATGTGAATACTTTTAAGTTAAGAGAAAAGTGATTAATCGATGAGGGAATATGTGAATAGATATGAGTTGGTAGAACAGAAGTGTAAGAATGTGGGTAAAGTGGATTTGGGTGAAGACTTGAAGTGTGTACATTTATTGGAGGGAGCTAATGTGCGTACAAATCAGAGACAGATGGTATTAGAGTATTGCGGTAAGGGAGAGTGGGATTTTAAAACTTTTTGTGATGCTTTGGTGAATGTATGTGAAGGTTAGGAAAAAAAGAGTGAGGATAGAGTGAATGTGGCAGAAGAGACAGAGAAATTAGGTTGTCGTGTACTGGTTCTAATTATATTAAAGACAGATAATGAAGAATAAGAGATCGAAAGAACTGGCACAGTAGTAATAGTATCCGAGAATCACAATTTATAGACGCTTTCTCGTGTTATGGCAATCAGTAGGAATTAAGGAGTAGCGAGATGTAGAAGAGAGTAAAGCGTGATTGGAGTGTATATACCTTAGTGTTTAGTGATACAGTTAATAAGGCGTGAGCGGGAAGAACGTGGTAGATAAAATCGTGTATACAAATTTAAAAGGTAGGATAGGTTTGGAAATGTTAAGGAGCGTATAATTTATAGGTCGCAGTTCTATTTTAGAGTCCGTTATAAGCATCAAATACAAAATTCCTTTTCCATACGACGATTCCAAAGAATACAAGAAGGTACAGATAAGATATGCGAGATAAAGGAATTGTGGCGTCAGATAAATAGGAATATAGAATGTGATGATAGGCATATACTACATTCTTAAGAACATTCAAATCGACTTAAAAGCCATTCAATAGTATGGTAGAAACACTGAGAAGATTGAACCATTAAGATGAAAAGAAGTGAAGAAAAAGAAAACGGAGGGAGTATTTTAAAGGGAACAACTGGTAGTGAAAGTGTAGGAAGGTAAAGTACTAAGTGGACACGTTGGAGCATATCGAAAGATATATATGTATAGGTTGATAGAAAAATAATTACAAAAGGAAGAGAGGTGATAATATACTCATGGAAAAAAATTAGGATAAATAAAGCATATATAATGACATATGTGGTTCTGAGAATCATTTATGGAAAGGTATTGTTAAATATTATTATGCCCTAGTCAAAGGCATGATAAATATAGAGTGTTAGAGAAGAACGGTAATCCTTAACTATTAGCTAGTTGTACAAATATTAGGTGTAAATTGAGTGAGCCGGTTTTGTTTGGTGACAAGTAGTACTTATGCTACTTTTGCACTTAAGTACAAAATTTTGGGAATGATATATTAAAAGTAAAAAGTTAAAGTACTTGTGCTTGCAGTATATTTTAATATAACACTCAGTGTACATCTTTTTCTTATGTGAACTTAGCACCTTTTGTTCCCAATAACTAAGAAAATTTGCAAGAGTAACGTTGCACAAAGTAACTACTTTTTATACAAAATTGGCAAACCAATATGCCAACAATTTTTAGTTCATATCATTTTCCTACGTATTGATATTATTATTTCTTATATATTGTATTCTAAATAAATTTCCTATTACGAATATAAATATGCATGTTATCATTACTAATATTATATAATATACTATACTACTATATATAGTATATAATATACATATATATTAATACTTAAAATTTTATTTAATAACAAAATTTGATTAATAGATGGAGATTTATTCAAAACTGTCAAGTATAAGTATTATATATATTTTAATAATATAACAGATAAATGTTATAACTCAATATAATATAGTGTAACATAGTATAATATATTATATATAGTTATCAAATCAAAAATTGATTTTAATATCCAAATAGTTAATAATATTATTTATCAGAAATTTTGCCTTAATTAAAAATAGCTCCTGAAATGTATAAAGTGGAATAGAAGGAAAAATTTTAATTCTTAGATATTTATTTACATAAATTTATTAAGTAATGGCTAGCAAAAGTTTTCGACCTTAATTCTAGGCCCTCCTTCAGCTGCTGTTATAAATTAATGGTTACTATAATTAAATAATAAATGAAAATAAAAATAAAAAATATAAAAATTTATGAAAATTAAATTTACAAAAGTTGGTTTATAAGTTTTTGAAAAAAGTGAGGAATGCAGAATGTTATAGTTTATGATGGATCTCATGTGTGATTCTATTTCTTGTGATATTGTAATTGTATAGTAAGTTTTTGATTAGCCAATAGGATCAGAAAGTTTTCTAAGTTGTAGATTGTCAATGTGAAAAATGGGTTAGTTAGGTTTTTAATGTTTATGTTTATGAAGGGGAACGGGGGCTGAAAAATTTTTTTTATTTATTTTTTTTTTTTTTTTTATGTATTATCTATTGTGGGATCTATTTAGAAGTAAGGTAAGCAGATAATTAGTGGTTAATCTTTTGAGTAAAAGGTCATTATTTATGTTTTGATAATTGAGTGCTCGAAGGGTAAAAAATCATGTGTTTCTTTCCAATGCATAGTTGTTACAATTGTCACATGGGAAATTTATGTACTACACTGATGAGGAATAAGTAAAATCAGAATGTGAGTACTAATAATATAATATATAAGTAATAGGTTTGAAGATTTTTTGAAAGGAGTACATTGAACTACTAATACGCCATTTTTTCCCCTTTTGGGTAGGGAAATTTTTTTACATAACATGGTGTGAGATGTGGTATGGGTTAGAGTGGAGAGATATGAAGTGTGTGAGTGTTGTAAACTTTGTACTTCTTGGATTAGTATAAATATAAGTGTTCTTGTCTCTTTATTAGTGAAAGATCAGCTAATTATTAATGTAATGTTATAGTGTGGATAAGATAATTTACGAAAATTTGAAGAATTAAGTGAAATAGTAAAATTCGGATTGCAATTGGATGAGTGGTGATTCATTCCAACAAAAATTGCCTGAGTGCTCTAAGGAAAGAGAAGATAAAGTGCCAATTTTAGTGTTTCGAGAGTGGGAAGAGAACCAGAATATAATTAGGGTTGGCAGTAGGTTTCTGTAGATAGAGAATTGTATGTGATTATGAGGGGACCAGTTCAAGAGAGCATACTAAATAAGGAAGGGAGTGTTGTTGGCTAGCACTCTCAACGCGCTCACCAATGATTAGATCTATTACGGTGGAGATTAGTTGATATGATTATGTAGAATTATTCCCTCTTTGTTTTTTTATTTTTTTTTTTTTTTTTTTTTTATATGTAAGTATAAATAAACACCTCACTCACGGGCAGAGCTCTCTGGAAAACTCTCACAAGGGGGAGTCTCTAAATTGTTACTCAAATGTTGGAGCGTCGCAGCCAGAGACGCGAGCTCAATACGCCGCGAAGTAGAATAGCTGAACAATATCTCCCAACTGCTCGACCAGTCTCAGAAATCCCTCGAACACCGTACTCTCGCGAAAATGATTTGGCTAGAAGTGCTCTCTCCACAAAGGTGTGGACCGTTGATACCGCGGGTGTGGCTTTCCTTAGTATAAATACACTATTAATATATACTCAAGAGAAATAACAGTGTAAGAAATTAGTAAATAGCGACCATTTATGACCATACATAGTATCATTCTAGAAGTCTAGCATGATACAGTTAGGTTGAGAAATAACACAAGCAGAATAAGTAAGTAAAGGATGAGAATCTATAGTGTGATTTATGTATCACAATCAAGACTAATTCACGTTATTAACGAGACACTAATACACTATATCTCCATACACCATCACAAAATCAATAAGTATTTACATGATCGAATACACTTGTGTGTTTAATATTTATTTATTATTTATTGTTCTGGAATCTGTAAAGCAACTCTATGTCATTGTTAAACACCTTAATAAATTGAATATGTTCTTAAAGTATATAACTTACTATAAGCACCACTAATCTCCACTAGTATCTCACAATACATTATTATTATCACTCTGTTCACTACTGTACTATTATTATGATGATTCAGCATTCACAGAAAAACATTAATGAAAGGTGTGTGTAGAATTTTTAAAGAACCCTCAATTCCAGAGGAAGAGAGAAGTTGTGTAAATTATCGTTAGATTATGGAAAACGACTCGACGATTTCCATGGGAAACGTAACTTCACCTTCTACAATGTATATTTTTAAAATTTCTACTTTATAATTTTAGTTCTTAGTATCAGCTCCACAGTAATTAATATTCCAAAAAACCTAGGCCCACAAACTAAGCATAATAGTGATTTTAAAATTTTAGGAAACAGGTTGCTTCCTCGAACCCAGATTTAAGATATGAAATAAATTTAAATGTTATTAAAAAATTTTTACATTTTTAAAATCCAAAAGAGTGCGAAAAGTTTATGTAGATTCCGTTGACTATAAGTGTGACAGTCCACATTTAAACCGAACAACGCATGTTTAGCATTTCCTTCTCTCTATCTTTCAGCTGTATTTTTCTTCTTAAATTCTTCATGTGCTAGTATATCTCAACGGCGAAACTCACTCACTTCTAAAAATCGATTCTCTGAACTATAGTCGCAACTTCTTTCCTCTTCACACAATCTCTATAGCCTCTCTCTTCCTAGGGAGGTCCTCTTCTCGTGAATTGGTTTCACCTTTAGTTTCCATTTGACATTCCCACATAACACGACGATAGGAGTTCAATCTATGGGGAGTTTCCGGTGATTAACAAAAACATGGAATGCCTGCTCTCCCAAAAAAATTGTCGTCATACAGAAACTAGTGTTTCGCGAACACCTCAAGGAGGGAAATTGAGTGTGTAGGTGGAAGGAAGATTGGCAGGTACAGCAGATAATATAGTATGACTTTGCTCAAGTTTCACTCACAAACTGTCTCTCTAGACGAAGTTAACTGGAGATAGGAAGAAGCCTCGCATGCTTATCCTATATGTATATATGTTAGGGAATAGATTATATAAGTGTTTGGCATTTGAACACTGTGATAAATATTTAAGATTTGATCGCTCAAAGCCGGTTTAGGAGAATAAGTTTAGTAAAGAGAAAGGGATGAGAAAGACCAAGGTTTAATGTTTGTATTATTGTCAAAGAAGAATGAAGCGTTATATCAGAGTTAAGGAGAAAGACAGGATTAGTAAGAGGGGACAAGAGGAAAGCAGAGATGTATAAAAAGAGAGTTGGTCGTGGTATATTCGACAACATTCAAAAGAGCTAAGAAGGCTTATGTTGTGTATATCGTAGTTGTGTGGTAAGATTATATCAAGTATTGGTGGAATAGATGAGAAGGACTTTGAAGTTTGTGATAGATTTTGTAAAATTTGTCTCAACTCTGGCGATCTTTGGAAATTAGTAAATATTTACTTTAACCCATGAGTTACCTGTTGGAAATGTGAGAAAGGTAAACGATAGATGAGTGAATCCATCTCAAATGAGGGGTCAAGTTTTGCTCTCTAAAAGGGAGTCACGCCCTTCCTGTTTAAGACTCAATATCCATTATTTTCGTGTGAATTAGTTGTAATGGTAGTGTCAGTGTTGATGTCTCTTAACTGTTTGGAATTGGAAGGAGTGAATAAATGAGGGTCTGAGAGAGTAGGTAGGTTTATGGTTCCTTTAGTGATACTATGATAGGTGTGATATGTAAAAAGGTATGACTGCAAATAAGAAACTTAGTGGAAGAGTTTAGGAGAGCTAGATTTTTAAACTTCATTACTGTAGTAAAGAGTAACAAGAGTTAGACAAGGATTTGTATTAAGTATGTGGAGTTAATGTGTGAAGATGTCTATATGAGTTAAGGTTTTATTATTTATATAAAGGATTGGGGTTATTTATGTAGAAGGGAATATCGGGGTGAGTTTGCATGTCATCTAACAATTTTTTGCACTTTGTTAAGTGTAATCTTGAAGTAGTTGAGAGGAAATAATGACAATTTATTGTTTTATAAAAATTTTCGAGAATGTAGATAGTTTAATTGTATTATTGTTTCTTTTTTCGAGAGAGAGCGGGATAAAGGGGCTGATAGTGCTATTGTCTACGATTTTAAAAGGTGATAAGAATATTTGTATTTTTATGTTCTGGGGCATAAGTTTACTAAAACAGCAGCCACAATATGTTATATGAAAAACGACTAGGAACGGGTATAAGATCAAGGTGTTTTTGAAGTATAGGGTCACACTATTATAGAGAAAAGGACATGTGTTTTACATCAAGCAACACTTTAAGAGAGAAGTCAAAATTATAAAATTATTACGTCTATATGAGCTATAAATAAAACTTTGCTCACAACGTAGCTCCAAGTCCAGCATGATACGAAAAAAACGTCTTTTTCACAACTAGGTATACATAGTTTTTCTGTCTGTGTCCATTACATCAGACACAAAAACGAATTCACGATCCCCCGAAAATTGATTCGGCCTGAGAGCTCAAAGAGGCGTACTTTAGGACCAGAGTCAAAGAGAATTAAGAAAGAAGCATCCTAGTGCAGAATATAGTCTGCAAGAGTTAAATTAATACCAGCTGTCGAAAGAGAGAGAGTTTTTGTTTATCAATAACATTATACGTTTCATTTAATTTTTAAAGTAATGAAACCCTTAATGATGTCTCACTATACATACCTCTTTTTACCAGGAGGATAATTTATGATTCAGATATCTTCTGTTCTTCATGAGAGCCTAGATTCAGCAAATCAGTGAATTTTTCAAGGAATTTGGAAGTATTATAACCAGGAATTTTGTGAAAGAAACAGTTTTAAATTTTGTTATTAAGAATAAGTGTCTTTTAACACGAAAGTAGTTTTTAATTATTCCTAACTTCTAGAGTGATTAAGTAAATATCTCTCAGGTATATAATTAGATAGCTGACTCGAAGAGAAAATAGATCATGAACAAGAATCGTGATTCAAATCTGTTCTGAAAATTATGAAACGCATACATGAGATAGTATTATATAAAGGGTATATTATAATTAGGAGCTATTATATGAGAATGTATTGTACGCCACCTATACTCTCCTTAAGTACAATAGGAAGTTTTGAACATCTGAATGCGTGTAAGTGCTTGCCAGAGATCAAATAGAGTAAACGCTCTATTGTATTCCTCTTGAATTTTTTCCTAAGAATAGAAATTCCACAAATAGCGAGAGAGGTATTGAAGTTATACATGGGCTATGAAAAGTTGTATATGTAATTCTCAAAACAAAAATAGCTTTGAGGGATCCCTAATCATAGTTCTATACCATATCACTTATTACACATGCTCCGCTTTTAAGTTAAAAGAAGAACATAGTGGATTCCTTTGTTTTGGAGAGTTAGTGGAAGAAAGAAATTAAGTTCTTAGAATTGTTTATACTTAATTCAATAATTCTCTATTAAAGTAAATGGTAAGCCAAAAAGCTTTCGTACCTTAAATTTCTTATTCCACTCCTTCCATGCGTAGCTAGTTATACAAATAACGAGAAACTCAACTCTAAGTATAATTATATCATGTATCATTACACATAGTAACACATTAGTAAAAGTATAAAAATTACTGAAAATGTTAATTTACAAAAATTTTTGAGTATATTAAGTTCTTTGGCCTCAAAAAGTTGAGGAGTGCAGAATGTTGTTTTATGATCGGATTTATGTGTGATCTTTTCGTTGTACTATTGTAATTGTTTAGAGTTTGTTATGCAATAGGATATTCAGAAAGTTTTCTAAGTTGTTTAGATTGTCAATATGAATAATGTGATGTCAGTGTGGTTAATGTTTTGTTATGATATGTTGTGATGGAATCTATGAAAGGGTTATGGGCAAATACGGTTATCTTGGAGAAGGCCATATATGTTGATAATTGCGTCGGGGAAAATCATTGTGTTTCTCAAAATGCGGATAGGTTGTTACAAATTGGCACCATGGGTATCTTTGTACACACATTGCGAGAAGTAAATTAGGATGAACTCTATGAAATGGAAAGTTACGAGGAGTGTTTTTCCTTGAATACTCGGTTTTGATTAGACACGTCTGTTCTTTCTTATGGTGTGACTCATTTGCACGGAGACACACAGAGAATTAGTTTTTTGATTGGTAGCGTTAATTTTTATATGACACAGAGTGGTTGTGAGAAGATGTTTAGAATTAGACCTCTGTGTCGTAAGAGGGGAGATGATGAAGCTGTGTTGCTTGAATAGTCCTTGATCTCTCCTTCGATCGTCTAATTAGATTTTCCAAGATAATAGCTTCTTTGTAGTATACATTCTGGCCTTTATCCGGAGAGGAGCACTTATTAATGATGTGGGGTGGTGAAGTAATTTATACGAAAAAGTTGAAGAATAACTAAGTTAAAGCGGATTTCTGCTTATTGCGAGGTCGGAATAAAAATCCGAATGTGCCTCTAATGGAAAACGAGAAGATTATAATGAGGTGCCAACTTTTTAGCATTTTTCGAGAGTGGGAGATGGCACACCAGGTCACAATGCTATAAATCTTATGCCGCAATTTGTTCGCGTAGTAGGTTAATTATCTGAGATAGAGACATTGGTGATGTTATTTATGATTGGGGGACCAGGTCAATGGATGGGCAAACTAAATAAAAGGAAGCGGAAGTTAGGTTCGGTAGAAGCAAGCTCAAGGAATAAATTTAATGTTAAGGGATGGTGTTGTTGATATGAATTGAGAAATATCGTTTGGAGATTTACGGTGTTAAAAACATGAATGGCATGCAAAAATCCGGTAGTCGTCAACAAGTACGAGACACTCTTCAAGGAGGAAATTATTTGTGAGGTGAACGATAGGCGATAAGGAACGAAGTTAGAAGAATTGTCCCATAGAGTGTTTCCATAAAAAATGTTTGTTATATGCAAAACGATTATGCGCGACTCAAGTGCACGTTCGGAGAATCCTACCAATCGTGATCTAACATCCAATGTTTTGTGCTGATCACTCAGATATAATTAGTCTATCTGCGTTTTAGAACTGTGAGAACATAGCTTGTGCTCAATGGTTTGGCCAAGTAGATAAGTCTGCGTTCTTTAATGAGAGGGAAAGGATGAGAGAAGACTTGGTTAGATGTGTTTTCACAAGTAATTGATAAGCGGTTACGAGCAATAGCCATTACGAAGAGATAGTAAGAGGGAACAGGAACAGAAGTAAAAAGGGAAACAATAACATCAAAACTAAGAAGGCTGCGCATATCCTTAACGTATCATTATCAGAGTGTTTAATGTTAATGTTTCTGGACTTGGAAAAGAAATCTTCAGTGTTGGAGCGAGAGGAGGGGATAAAATGTAATCCTAGAAGAAGAGAAGTGTGTCCATTTATACGAAGTCGCTTATTCACACGGCACAACGTTTATGCTAAATTCCATTTCGGATATAGCTTTGTATGTCGTTGGAAAATTGATCAATGTTGGACGATATGTGATGTTTAGGTGTACTGCTTATGTGTGCTTATGTCTCTTTATATTTTCTTGGTTTTTCTGCATTATTTAGGATAACTCCACTCTTCCTTATCGCTTCCAATTTGTGAGTGCGAAATTTGATTAACGGGACCAACACTCAAAAAGCATATTTTTTATGTGTGAGATGATTTTAGTGGAGGGTGTGGACCTTGGAGCAAACTGACCTATCGTGATCTTCCTAGTACCTTTAGTTAGGTTAAAAATTATATGGTTGTATTTTCAGAATCTTTCAACAATCGTTTCTTCATCTATCCACAAACTTGAATATAATCTTCACAACAACTAACGAGTATACACAAATATTTCTTTCGGAAAACACACAAACTCATAACCCTTACATTCAATGTTCTTAATATTCTTATATTTTCTTTTTAAATTGATCATTATTAGAATGATCAAATTATCTCTTCCTTCTAACAAGCTTCTAAAGACGTTGGGTGTGTTTAGAAACGCCTTCGGAACTTCTTCTTCACCACTCCAGGTGCTAGTTCTATAATGGAATAGTCTGTTCGCCTTTTTTATGGTTTATACATCAGAATATCTGGTAATAAGTGAGTGGGATTACAACATACATACCTCTTTCCTTAATAAGGCTGGAATGAAGTCTCACTGTGCTTCCGACTTGTGTCAACTCTCTAACTCTCTCTAACTTTTCTTCCATATTTTTTTTGACTATGTTCGAACAGTTGTTGCATCACCCTCCTTATCATTATTTTCGGAATTGTTACAATGGGCATTTCACTCTATACTAGAATTTTTCCAATCGCATTACCTCCATTCTGGTGGTGAGGAGGCTCAGCCGACGGAGTCTTCACACAGTCTCAGATCCTTGATCTAAGGCAGATAAGTTATGCGTACCATAATAAGTTCATTCTTATAAATCTCAGGACAGCTGACAGCTGCAATGCTCATATTATATTCTATTATAATACTATTACGTAGCATCCAATAGGTGTAAAAAATGTCTTGAAACCACTACGTAAGCGTAACTTCGATCTTCCGTGTTTAATTGCATATATAAATTTGTGCACGATCGTTTTGTTAACATCGTTGTGTAGTTCTTTCAGTCTTTTCTTATTTAATAAATTACAATAATAACAATAATATGCTTTCTAATATAGTAAATGCGCTTCATTAAAAACATTATAGAATATTATATAAACCACAAAGTATCTTCTCAAAAATGTCATATGCACATTTATCAAGTATATATTGTTCGAAATAACAAACAATGAAGTTTCATATTCTCCTCTACTTTTCGTGTCATAATTACTCGAACGTTTTATTTTTTCAACCTGTAAGAGTAATAAAATTGTTACAATAATCTTCATGACTAAATCATTGATTAAATTTATAACCTTCCGATTTTTTTTATAAGTTACCCACTTGCCAAATATTTTTTTTTTTTTTCATGAAAACTGAAACAATGAAAAAAAAAAAAAAAACTTGTGCAATTAATACTAAGTAATAAAGTAAATTTCAAAGCAGTATTTTTTTCCAATGTAATCCCAAACACGCTCAGTCTCTTCAGTTTGTCCAAGTTTTTTTTTTTTTATTTATTTTTTTTTTATTTTTTTTTTTTTTATTTTTTTTTTTTTCCTAAAAAAACAAAAATGTGTACGTCTTACCAAATAATCTCTCATAAAACTTCCACCATTACGATTTACTCAGAGAGTTAAGCTTCAACAACATTATTTAAAAAAAAAAAAAAAACATTTCCAAGTTTTTAAAACTATCTTTATTAATAAACCACCGTAAAATAAAAACTGATAAATTTCCATTTATCTTGAAATTTTTGTACTACTTCTTTCAGCCTTTACAATATCTGCATATTATCCAAGGATTTCTTCCTACTCACTTTTTCACTGTTCAGTTACTTTAGCATTTCTAGGTTTGCTTCTTTTCACATTTATTAACTTTTATGTTTTCAGAATTCCCTTGACAAAATATCGAATAATGCAATATAAAAAGAAATAAATGGAACAATTTTTATTGTAGTTCTGCATGTATACCGAAAGTGATGGAATCTATGATGAGTTACGAAACTGATTCTTTAAATAATATATCACTGATATTCCCAACTCCTGAAACCCAAGATTTTGTTTAATTTTAAAAATATGCTCACACATCCACTGGATAGCAATTTTTTATGTAGGTCTTCTATCATATTGATCTTAAAATGTTTGTGAACTGAGGATTCAGATAGATTGGGAGTATAAGATTTTTAACATTTAAATAAGGATATTTGATTTTTCGCTGAAACACTCCAGGCTGATAGCGTTGAATAAAGTCTATTAGAAAGGTCTGTTTGGAATTATTTCCGAAGCAGTGGCATATCTTTTATTTAGAATTTGTGTGCTGTCATCAAACACTTTAAAAATTTTAATAATTTCTCTAAGATATGCCATTAATTGGCTTTTATATGTTTGTTTTGATTAGTCACTGCAATACAAAATAGGGGTAGTTTTTTTTATTATTCTATGGAGCATGTTTTACTGGAGATTCCATCGATTTCCTACTTCCTGACATGCTTGCGAGTGCCAAATTTATTTAGGTATTCTCTACATTTTGAAAATAGGCAGATGGGTGATTGAAATTACCAACTATTTGCTTGTTAACTGATACCAAGTCTTTGGCATATCTCTGTTCAAATATGACATCTTTAAAGACTGACTGAAAACTATGCAAAAACATAGCAAAGCTTGTAGACCTTCTTGTGAAATTCCACTATCTATATTTGGAACATTATCTCTTACAAGAAGGGGAACTTTAGATTGAAAAATTTAAATATTATTCATTAATATATGTATAGATTCACATATATACAGAATGAGACTGTAAATATTAAAACTCTAAGAGCATGAATTCTATCTTCGTAGTCAGTACTATTAATCCTATGACTTTCTGTTTGAGCCGGAACTAGAAATCGCCAACCCTGCTCAGATTGCATGCTTCTGAATTTTTTTATTTAGTTATTATTTATTTTCATTTTTTTTTTTTTTTGAAAGAGATGTGTAAAAAAAGGTTCATGATCCAATTGCTATTTAAGGCCGGAATCTTAGAAATGAACCTTGGGTCGCAAGGTTATCGCTGCGCACAGTGCAAAGGAAGGATCATTCTTGGGAATGTCTCCGTGTGATGAAGCTGTTACGAGTCTTAGACCCACATCCATTAAGCAATATTTACCGAGAATTCACCATTATCTCCAGACTTAGATATGTCCTGGTTGCCAAACACGATAGTCTGATCCTCCTTCTTCCACAGCATCTCTCTTAAATCGAAAGAGCATTTTGTAAATATAATATCAACGAATATTAGATAGAACAGGTAATGAATAAGCTGCAAAAAAGTATAAACTATAGATGAGTAAAAATTAAGCACATAAGGTCAACTTTATTCAGAAGATAGCAAATTATTAGATCCTCAGACTCCACACTAACTTTTACTGCAGTTCAGATATACGAATATTGTATACGATTTACAATACAGTTTCTAATCATACTATTATATATCCTATCTATATCTCTATATCTATATAAATATATGCTACCATCAATAATTTATCTCATAAAAAAATATAAATATACCCATACTAGCTCAATCAATCTATTCACACGAACATAATCAACATTACAAACCCCTTTACGCTTTCATCTCTATCTATGTCTTCATCCCCATGTGATCGCCGAGAAGTAGTAATACAAAGAGTGAACCTAACGGAATTATCGATTTGTCCTGTAAGCTATATATCTACCCTATAATGCCCTAAAAAAATAGATTGCATTGTCACAAGTTAAAATGATTATAAAAAATTGGTCAACGAATATAATCACGTATAGCAGAAATAAGAAAAAAACAGTTCCAACGAAATCCGTTCCAATCTATATAGTATACAAAAAATATGCTATATAATTTCTCCCACGCATTATATATATATACAAAAATTGAGCTAGATAAGATTCAACAATAAAATGGACTCATAATGAATAATAAACGACGATCATATGGGCACTCTAATAATAATACACGATAAAAAATTCCAACAATCATAACAATGAAAAAATTCTCACTTTGGCCACAGACACAATGATAAAAAAATATCTGCAATAACAAGAATCGTCATCAACAAATTTACATAATGAATGAGTGTTCGGCAAAAAGAATAAAACCTCATAAATATAAATTTGTGCTAGATGTTGATACATTTATTTGTCTAATAATAACAATAATATGCATAAGAAAAAAAAAAAAAAAAAAATAAAAACAATTTTCATGTTCATTTTTTCATTTATTTTTTTCATTAGACTTTCTTTGAATTTATTTAAAAATAAAATGAAAAATAAGGACAGATAATCAAATAAAATAAATAAAAAAGTAAACCCTCACTCGGGCAAATGATGCATCAAGAAATGGGTAATAGTGGAAGGAAATTTGGGTAGAATGGGTACTACATCGATTATAATAAAAAATAATCAAACAATTCACTTAGAAAGCCACTTATATTCAAGATAAAAAATAAATTCTTTTTTTAACAACTTTAAATCTTTAGTAATTTTTTTATCTTAGGACAGGATTTACACCACCCAAGATACAAAATCAGATATTAAATAAAATAATATTATAACTATATTATTAATATATTATTTCTTTATTATTAAATTATTAGTATATATTATTATTATTAACAACGTGTTATTTATTAAATACTTAGGATTTTTTCTTCATTATATTAATATAGAAATTAATATTATATTAAATTATTAAATATTTTTATGTATATTTGAAGATAACTAAAATATCTAAATTTATAATTTATATCATTAATAAAATATTATTCAATTAAATATAGAAATTACAAATAATAAATATTATATATATATCAGAAATAACATTAAGTTTAGTTAAATCAATAATGTATCTAATTATTTCTCGTATTAGTATTATATATTATATTAAATTTTTATTTATTATATTAATGTAGTAATGCATTGATATCATATTTTATATTTTTTTTTATTATTTATTATTACTTAGTTTTTATTATACTTTGATAATTGTTAATATTATTATAATATTGTTTGACGATTTTTTATTTTATTATTTTATTTTAGGGGTATTTATAACTTTAATAATATTAATAATTATGATTTAATATATTTTAAATCAATTTTACTCAATAGTGCAGTTACCCATACTAATGTAATATATATTATAATTATCATTAAATTATTGGTAATATATTATTATTATTATTATTTATTATTATATCATATTATTATTATTATTATTTATTTTAATAATTTGAATTATTTATTATTTATTATTATATTCATATTTATTATTATATTATATATTAATTATTTATTTATTATTATATTATTTTTTTATTTTAATGTTTTATTGTTATTAATTTTATTTTATTTTCTCAATCATTTATTATTATTATTCTTAATTATTATTCATTATTATTTTATAAACATTTTAAGTTTCACATTTTATTCATATTTGATTTAATTTCAATTTAATTGAACATTTGATGAGATAAGACAAATTGAGATATTCAGATTAGTTGATTGAAGTCTTATATATATATTTAAATTATATATTTATAATAATTAATTATTATGTATAATATTTATATATCATGTATTATTGTTAATTATTTTATTTTTATAATCTATTATTATTATTATTATTATTAGTTATTATTATTATTATATTATTATTATTATTATTATTATTATTATTATAATTATATATATTATGTAATTTTCTTTTTATATATATTAATTATTATTATATTTATATAATATATTAATTTATATATTATTATAAATTTAATTATTATATATATTATTATTATAATTATTTATTATTATTATTATTTTGTAGTAGTATATTAAGTAGAGTTAAGTAAGTAGTGATGCCTGACTTTTTGACCTCCATACAGCTTTTTCTCAAATAGATATATAAAGAGCTATCGTCTGAAACTTGGTTAATATTAGTGATATTTAATTTCGGCGTGATCCTCTTAAAAGGATCACATTTTGTTAATTTTTCAAAGTCTGGTTATTTAGGAATAAAGTGTATATAGAGGGTGGTCACGCCCGAGGGGGTGGACACCGATATTGCGCTTACGGTTACATAAGGTCACCATCTAATTATACTATATAATATTAAAATATATAACAATAACAAGATGATAAACTTAAGTGGTTGAGTTTAGGACCTAACAAAGCGTCTATTGTGAGGCGACTGCAGCTAACATTGTAATAAAGAGGATCCAACAGACCGAAAAAGGTCTTGATTTGACCGAACAGACACAGAACAGAGCGTCAGCGTGGACTATTCATAACAACATTATTAATTATAATATTATTATTACGTCGTAAGATCACATTTCACCTAGATTACGATAATCTTGAAAGGTCGTGAGAAAAACGATCCGCTATGGTATAGAGGGATCGTATTTTTTTTTACGCAACTTTCACTACCTTCGGATTCCCGCCGAGGTTTCGTTCTTCGCATCCGGGTTTCTGAGTCCAATATATATCTACAAGGGTTATAGTAGTTTAACGTATCGTTTTCAATCTATTGTATGGTACTTATTTTTAAAGATATGTGATTAAAAAACTGATCTCCTCGCGTAGTTATATTTAGGTGTATCACGTATATGAAGTGTCACCCCTAAGGATGTTATGGCCCCACTTAGCTAGCCTTAAGGTTCAAATTCGTCCTGAAATACCTCACAGTTAGGTACTATTATAACAAATTAACTTTAATTTTTGAAATGAAAGCAAATATATATTATATATAATATTATAAATATATATATGATGAACGCAATCTCGTCGGAGACGATTAGTATTACGTCCCTCTATTGCATCCTCCTAGGAAGGGGGGCGATTGCTTGCCCACAAAAAAATTATAATAAATTAGGTAATGATCATAGAAGACTGAAACTCAGAGATAAGGATTGGAAAGTAGACGGTAATATAATAAAGTACGGAAGTCGTGAGTGAGGATTCGAGGATGTCGGAGACGTGATAGTCGAGTTGGTAATTCACTAGTGGTATTCTGAGAGTCCTAGGGGATACCCCTAACCACTATAAGGTAGGTGCAGTTCTCATCACTATTTTTGAAAAAAAAAAGAAAATAATATATATAATAAAAAATAAAAATATAAATAAAATAAAATATAAAAAGAATAAAAATAATATATATGGTGTTACCCGAACCTCGGAAAATGCTGAGAAAGATAGAGGGCAAAAAAATGACTGTGTAGTTGTGCAATATGCCATCATGCCGGAAAAATGCATGGAAATGCAAAAAGATGGAAAAACAGAGGAAGTAAAAAAAATTCTGGCTACTCTAGCCAAATCCTATATATATATATATATATATATAAGATAGTAATAAGTATAATAATAGATAAAGTAATAAAAATAGATATATATATATATATATATTAGTAGAAGTGATTATATATGTAATGAGTAAATATATAATTTACCACGCGGAGGTAACACAGTCGCATCTCGACGGGCAGGGCTTCTTAGTGTCAAGAGAGAAGGTGAGCAAAACTCGAAAGGTTACTGTTTCACGGTGCCCAATTTCCTTTATGAGAGGTGACCAGTATAAACGACAATTTCCCTGAGACTGGACGCGGATGAGAAAGCCTTTTGGGCACTCCTAAAAGTAGAGAGAAGGCTCAAAGAAGGAATACATCAGGTTAAAAAACAGGTCATTGAAGGTCAAGGGAGTTTCACCAGAAGTACTGATGGTGCTGGAAAGAAGGAGGCTATCAGGTGCTGGAGCCACTATGCGGTGCTTTAGCCATCATTCATATTCAGAACAGCAACTTGTAAGTTGGCCATATGGTACACAATATCCATTGGCAGAGCAAAGGCCACCTGTGTGTGGTGTGCGAGAATCAAGTGATAACTTAACAATATTTGTGTGTCTTATTTAATCGAGAGATTGTCAATCTCTCCATCGTGAGCATTTATGTGCCGTTATTGATAACCTTATTCATGAAGAAATTAAGAGACGCCCTAATACTCGAAAACTTTCTCGTTCACACGTAAAAGAGGGTTCAAGGGTAAGGATTTTAAAAAAGTATGGTTGAAATGAGGATCAGATTTATTCAGTTTTTATATATTTATTCTCATAGTCTCTTCAAAGAAAATTAGTTTCTATTCTAAAAGTTAGTCACCAACTGGAGGAGTTCCACCCTAAACAACAACCACCAAAAAAATCGACGAGTGTGCTAAGAAGCGCAATTTTAATACACGAACACATAAATATACTCCATACAAAGATGTGGTAATTCACTCTATCAATATTATTCAACACAACTATGTGCGCA
>JABUQX010024020.1:80000-87767 GCA_015478945.1 Trachelipus rathkii | reverse complement strand
GTTATAGAGTTAATATATATAATAATATATATTATTATATATATATATATATAATAATATATTAATATATTATATATATATATATATATATATATATAATATATATATATTAATATATATTATAATATATTATATATTAATATAGGTCACTACTCCTTTAAAAGGAAGTTTTATAAAAAGACCTGATAATATCGAAAATCACCGAACGCTACGCGTGAAACCCTGCATATCGTGATCATATTCACTAAATTTTTCGCTACATTTACCTCACGATTCAACATTTTAATATTTGAAAGCATTTAAAATTTTAAAATTTTTCATATTATTTTTGTTTAAAAGTTTTTTTAAGCAACATAATATTTGATTTTTTAATAAAGGGGCTACGTAAAGACCACTCAAAAACACCAAGCTGAGGCCTAGAGAAGACCCTGACTCATTTCGCATCTTTTTGCTGAAATTTGTCCTCTGAGGCAAAGTAGGTAAAAGTGTAATCACTTCACTTCACTTGAATGAAGACATCATAAATAAATATAAAAAAAGGAAATTTACATATTGTAACTCTATTAGAACCTTGAAATTATATAATCGAGAAAAAATCGATTACATCGAGTTACGTTATATATATATATATTATCGATATATATATATATAGGTTGACTTCCTTTTAAAGGACAAGTTTCATAATAATACAATTTTAATATTATATAATAAATCTATGAGGTGTTTTATTAAATTTTAATATTTTGCCTTTCTAGGTGCTTCAGTAAATATTGTTTATATTATGTAGTTTAAGGTTAAGTATATATTTAGAGGTTATGAGATGAGTTAAGTAGTTATAATGAGTATTTAGGTTAGGTTATTAAGTGATTAGTGATTTAGGTATATATAGTAGTTATTAGGTATTTAGGTATTAAGGTTTATGTAAGTTTAATGATTATAGTACGCTATTAATATAGTTGATTATTACGACAGTACATTGTTTAATATTACATCAAATAAGGCCAACTATATAGTTCTAATATATATTTTAACTATATATACATGTAATAGTTATTTATCAATTAGCTTATTAATCAATAACACAGCCTCACTTTACATATTGCCTATCTATCGTAGTTCGATCAAATAATTGACGCGAGAGATATAACCACACTAAAGTATGTACATGCTTTACTATATAGAAAAAATCAGCGAGTCGCCTAGCAACCTCCTTCTATAGTATGCAGAATTTGCGATACCGTTTATTAGTTTGAGAGCGGAGCGCGAGCGCATAATATGCTTATACGCTCTTAAACGAGACTAGTACACGCTCAACATAATTTTCATGGTATCTGAGCACTCACTACTATATTTACGCTGACTTCGACCTCAAGTATCAATATCATGAGATTCCATCTTATCAATATAATGTATATATATTAGAGTTATATGAACTCTTTATGAGTATATATTGATGATCAAAACAAGTATCTTACACACACTCACACTATATATATATATATATATATATATATATTAATATATATATATATATAATATATATATCTATATATATATATATATATTATATATATATATATATATATATATATATATTAATATATATATATATATATATATATATATATATATAATATATAATATTATAAATATATATATTATATATATAATATATATATATATATATATATATTATTAATTTTATATTAATAATATATTATATTATATATATAATATAGATTAAGCCTATATATAATTTACATGGAGCTAGATGAGGCCTTTTTCACCAAAGGAGGGGAGGAGACATAAAACATAAAATAAACAAAAAAGGATGAAATAAAAAATATACAAAAAGGGAACTTTTGGATAAGACTCTCCTTGTCTAACGCAGTTCCCTCATGTGGGCGTAGATCAGCGAGACACTTAAAGAGAGAGAAGATTGGTAAATACTGAGAATAGGAAAATAATTGATGCTGAGTTAAATTAGTTAACAAATAACAGTATAGTGGCTGTGTTTGAGAAAGATAAGTAGAGGACACCAACACGAGTAAACCTAGTGAGTATCTCCAATATTCTACTAAACTAAATTAATTCATTAGTGAGAGTTAAAGGCTTATACCTCATTTGATTTACGAGGTGACTACGCAGTGTTAGAAAGGATAATGTATGAGGAGGTCAAATTGAGTCTTACCGACACCGTAGCCGTTGTATATTAACCTATATAGAAAAGAGATTAGGGTACGCACAGATAATATATACATCATCAGCTAAGAAATAAGAGGGTCAAGGGATTTAAGAAAGTATTGGAACAGTTTATTTAGTCCTCTACTTATTAGACTACTTTATAGCCTCAGCCACTATCTCATAAGGAAGGGTGGAACCAGATTCCACTACAAATGTGAATAACAGTATTCCATTACAGTATTCAACAGGGGCGATAATATAAGACTCTTATATAACTGATAGTATAACTGAGCATGAAAAAAAATAATTCCAGCAATCTGAGCAAGAAATTTACTACTCACCAGCTTCATTGATATGAGTAGTCTCCAAAGACAATTCACTTATTATTATGTATTCAGTATCGCAAGATATATTTATATGTTGTTTATACAGGTGATGAACATTTAGAGCCGTCCGAAGGGGATAGGAAAGTTGGGATATGTTTTTGAGATATTCATAGTTAATGAATAAGTTGTAATTTTTTAAAGAGTTATGAATTTCACTATGAATTATTTAGCGGTTAATCACACTGAGTAGAAATCCCGAGAATCCAAATCGGTAAATAAGAATTGTAAATCGGAAAACTGATAGACGAGAGGCAACTCAATGAAACAAACGGGAAGCACAGTTTGAAATAAGTGGAGGAAATGGAAGGTTGATAACTCATGCAGTACCTAAAGCGTTAGAAACAGAACCCACCGAGGAAATATATATACCTATATATATTATATATAATTAACGCTATTACTTGCCACTTATTTACATGAATATAAGTAAAGAGGAGTATATTATATAATATATTTATATATTATATATAACATTATATATATATATATATATAATAATTATATATATATATAATATATATTTATATATATATATATAATATAATATATAATATTATATATATATATAATTATATATATATATATATATATATAATATATATATATATATATATACTATATATATACATATATACATATAATATATATATACATATTATATATATATATATATTATTATATATATATTTATACGCTGAGTATTGGAACACTACTTTATTAACTATTTTTGACTCAATAGTAGTCTAATACTCAAAAGTTGGGTTCTAAAAGTGGCTCCAAGAGGTTGATTCAATATAAGTATGTTTCAAGATTTGGTGAATAACGTTAGGTTTCAATAGTAGTGGCTCACAGAGTGTTCATCAGAATAAAGTTCAATGAAATGATATGAGACAATAGTAAGTGATTACAGAAGTGGTCTTATAGCATGACCCAAAATGGTTTAACCAGTGGTCATAAAAAATCTCAAGAGTGTCTTTAAGAAGGGTTTAAAAATATAGATATTCACGCTATCAATACTAAGTCCGTTCATTTATCATAATAGGAGTCAAGAGTGGCTTCAAAGAGAGCGGATTCCTATATGGTTGCGAGGTAAAAGTGTGTTCGGAGCAGATTTTGTGAACTAGTTTTAATTGTAGACAGAGCTTACATAATTTTATGGTATATTTGGTCTCATATAGAAAATTGTAAGTTCCTTCATTTTAAAGACTCGAATTGTTTTCTCTCCCTAGTGAGAATTATACGGAGAGAGGGATTGTGAAACCTCAGTAAACGTAGGCTTAAGTAGTATGTCCTATTAAGCTTGATTGATTTTATTCAAAAATTTAGTGTGAAATTATTATGTCATGTTATTTATTAAATTTTATTATAAGTGCTGGAGTCTCTATTCACTCTAGATAATGAATGATATATACTCATATAATAATGTATTGAGTCTTAAAAATGGGTTCAAGAATATCAATTATTTCACTCTAAATAGTTGTCATTGAGTAAAAGATTATGATTATTTATGGATATTTATGTAGTTCAGAATGTATTATATCTCAATTATAAGATTTAAGATTATTTCATTGAGGAGTCGACATTTATGAAATAGTAGATTATTATCATATATGTATTTGGATGTGACTCATTTGATGTTTCTAGATAGTAATTGTTCGAGTTCAGAGGAGTTGTTTCCAAGAATTTTAGCTCAGATCATGTAATTACAAAGCTAAATATAGCTAGTTGTACAATTTCTGTTTATATATCTCTGATAATTATTGCTATTGATTTTAATTGATTTATATAATTATTATTATATTATTTATTGTTTTTATAAACATTTTAATATTAGTTAATTTTATTTATATGATATATTTTATAATATATATTATAATAATAAATAATTAATTTATAATAATTTATACCATCAGTACATAAGGTTATGTGATGGATTTAATTAAGTTATTAATATAATAATTAATAATAATATTATAATAAATTATATATTATTATATATAATTATAATATTAAATTTACATGTAATAATAATATTAATAATAATGGATAATAATATAAACTTAAATATTAAATTTAACTATTTAGGTTAATTAATCTATTAATTAATTAATAATAATTATAATTTAAATTTCTTAATAATAAATAAATTATTAATAATAATAAATAAATTAATTAATAATAATTAATAATATTATAATAATAATTATATAATTAAAATATATTAATAATATAATTTAATTATTATTAAGATTTAATTATTTATTAATAATATATAATTAATTAATAAAATAATAATACATAATATAATAATAATAATAATAATAATAATAATAATAAATTAATTTAAATATTAAAAATTTAGCGGAAAAGCTAAAAATATATAAATACAACATACTAAGATTAATTAATTTATTAATAATAAAATATATTTAATTTAGAAATAAAAATTTAAAATAATATTAAAGTTTATAACCAACACTACTTTATACTATATATATACTAATAATAATAATTTTAAAACATAATAATAATAATATATACATTAATAATGAATAATATATTAATAAATAACTAATATTAATAACAATAAATATATACTAAATTAATTAATATAATAATTAATCAATAATAAATTAAATAATAATATATATACTAATAATATATTAAATAATATTATATAAATTAATCTCAAATTTTATAATAATACTAATTAATATAATATATATAATAATAATAATTAATATATTAAATATTTTCATTAAATTAATATGTATTTATAATAATTATATTTAATAATATATTATTAATTATGATTTTATATTATATATTATTAAATGAATATTCAAAATAGCTTTATATAATTAATATATATATATATTAATAATAATTAAATATATAGATTTAAATATAATACTTATTAGTTGAAAATTAAATACTTATATTATTATTAATGAATTAATTTATATAATATATTAAATATATTAATTTTATTTTAATTTAATAATATATTATAATTAATTATAATATTAAATAATATAACTAATAATAATAATAATAATAATACAAAATTCAAATTATTTTGAATAATAATAATAATTAACAGTAATAATATTTAATAATCTATTTATTATTGTTATCAAATTTTGGAACTAAATTATGTAACAGCAAATATATTTACTATTAGTGAAATGTTTGATTGTCTCAAAACCATTGAGATAGTAAATATAATTTTATTCCAAAGTATTATATAAAAGGTCCATAATCACATATTTATAATAAATAATCTCATAAGATATACATAATTTAGTCCATTATAGCTAAACTGTACGAACTATATATTTAATCTTATCTTATAATTTTAATCATTCTAACATGCTCGTGAATGATACGTGTGTGTGATTATCAACTACTTGTAGTGTGTTACTATCAGTGAATAAGGCAGAGTATATTATCATAATATCAGTGTATATATCTCACTTTATATATTGAATGTTTTATTTTATATGTGGGTGCTATTTCCTATCGAATGTCTAGGTATTTTTTCATTAAGATAAAGATTTATATATTATTAATATGGCATTGTATAAATTCGAGATATCACGCACTATATAGTGAGACTAACACATGTTGAGCAATAGTTAATTACTATCTGCATTGGAGACATATATATAGGTAGTATTGGTATATCTTATATATATATTAATATATTATTATTTTAATATACACTAGCATATTTAGGAAGATTATATTATATATATATTAGGGATGTATGTTGAGCATAATAAAAATAATTATATAATTTATTATCATATATAAGATTAGTCTGTTAATGGATAGTGATTTATTTAATTTAATTTAATATATGATGTATTTATTCAGATTATATATAGCATAATAGAGTAGGACTGAGAGCGAGTGTATAATATTAATTTTATTAATCTATGTTTACTGAATAGGACTCTATTTAAATTTAAGTTATATGTTTATCTATAGAGCTTATGACTTACTATCTCATATCTTTATCATCCATATTTATTGCTATTAATTTTATTAATATACTTAATATAATTTTAATATTTATTATAATTTTTCTAAAAATTTGATTATATTTTTATAATTCTTTTGTATATTACGTTTATAGTGAGTTACTAGGCAAGCTTCTCATACAAATGTAAACGGTTATGCGATTAGTCACTGAGCTACATTGTTGGCTCACCATCTCGATTAGGCTTAATTAATCATAGGATTGGATTGACAGTACAGTAGGTCTAATCTTTGATTAGAGTCCAGTGGCTAATTATATATATGTGGACTATACAAATTATTATTACTTTATAATATAATATTATTAATGTTGTGATAAGTTTATTTATGTGCATAAAAAATTTTTGTGGACGTTTACGCAGCAATAATACTTAGATTTAGTATATGTATATAAGATCAATAAATTTTAAAATATATAAATATTTTATATATTATGATAAGTTTCAATTATATCTGGTAATATATGTGGTATATTTATGACTATTAATTGAGATAATAAGAAGGGTATGTAAATAATAGAGTATAATAGATTAATAGAGAGATATTAGCAGAACTGAGTGTATATATTATGCTAAATTGTCTACATTGTAGAGATGACTATATATATATGTGTCCTTTGAATATTAATATATTGTCTACAGACTCGATAATAATTAAAGTATAGTATATTAATATATACATTATATTATATTCACTTATTATTATGAGCCATAATATTAGATATAACATTATATATTAAATTATGTTATATCACTATACCATATTTTTATTTATACCACTCTAGCTAATTTATATCTATTACCTTATGTCAAACTGGACACTATATATTATTCTAATTTTGAGTCATTAAATATGATATAAACATATATAAATAATTATATAGATTAAATTAATATATATAATAATATATAACATAAATCATTAATATTTAATTAATAATTAATATATAAATATTATTATATATATATATATCATTAATTCATAATATAACAAATTCATATATATAAACTCTCGATTAGAGATATTAGGGATATATGAAGATATCATGATCAAATTAATTAGTAATAATTATGATATTTTAATTTAAATGAGGTATAATGATAATGTCTCATATAATATATCAGTAAATATATTGAGTATGCTGAAGATATAT
>JABUQX010024020.1:50000-75000 GCA_015478945.1 Trachelipus rathkii | reverse complement strand
AATATATATAATTAATTTATTAATATATATCTATATATATATATATATATATATATATATAATCTATATATATATTAATATATATATTTATATAAAGCTATATTAGGAGTTATATTGAGTTTTAGACGACGGTAATTTCTGAGGGCTGCGTCACTTGCAAGCCGTTAAAAGCACGAGAACGGGTCAGTAATATATTTTATCAAGGTATTTTGATTGAGTTTTGTTGATAAGGGAAAGAATATATAGGATGTTGATCCTTCCATTAGAATAGAGAGAATGAATACTAAACTCTCTGTTAAAGTAGAGTGTTTTTATCAGTTATTCCAGGTAGACCCACTCCACCGAAGCAGCAGTTATTACCTAAGGGAAATAAGAATGATTTACGTATATATAGCAAGCATATTGTATATACTCCGAATTATACCAGTTTGACCGTACTAAAGTTACTAAAAATCGTTTTACTCACTTATAAATGACTTGTAGTTTCTTAGAAGAGAGGTCACACAGAAGAGGGTATAGAAGAATGGAAGTAGGATAGTAGATGAGAGTGATAGGGAGTAGTAGGAGAGGTAGATAGATGAAGAAGAAGAATTAACAGGATTAAGATTATATTATATTATTATGAGTAAGGGTGGAGGTCAGAGAATGAAAGTGTTTAGCAAATATAGAGAGAAGGATTATAATGTTTAGGAAATGTCAAAATTATATTTATTTCATAACCTCCAAGACGATTAGGGTGAATACGAGAAGAGAGGCATTTTCTCTCTCTCTCTCTCTCTCTCTCTCATCCTATCTCTCGTCTCTCTCTCTGTCCTCTCTAACTCTGTCTGTCTCCTCTCTCTCTCAGTATATATATATATATACATAATATATCTATACATATATATAGTATATATATATAATATATATATATATATATAATAATTGTTTGTCTATCTATATATATATATTTATATACATATATATAATTATTTATATATATATATATTATATATAAATCTTTACACACACACACACAACAGAGACATACACACACACTCACACACCCACACATTCGATATATATATATATCTCTCATCTCATCCTACTCTCCGTTTCTATTTCCTCTCTCATCTCACTCTAAATTGAAAAGTTAGAAGGCAAATTCTCACACAGTTCTTATACCTCTATATTTATATATATATATATTATATATATAATTATGAGAATATAGAGGATAAGTCATATTGGAGGTGAACGTTGAAATCCCAATGACTTACGAATTTTGTGAAGTAAAGGTGAAGAAGTATGAAAAGATTTAAATGTAGCATTTGAACGTTTATTTATATATAGATAACATTGTTCTGATGTAAAACTCTCTCGCATTAATAAAGATGTACAGAATGAAGTATAAGGAATATAAGAGTAGAAATAATAGGAGAAACTTAGGCATATGATCTGTGGGATTAGAACTCTCTACACCACTATTGACTTGCTGTAGCATGATGCATTAGCGATTAAGGTTCAGACCTTTACCGCTTGTATGGAACTATATATCTTCTCTAACCTCACTCTAAAAAATTTCATTCTAAATAGTGTAAAATTTAATAAAACACGAACGAGAAAATGCCGTTCACTATAGTAGTCAATTAATTACACCTAAGATTTCACCCTTTCCATCCCTTACGTTATCCCAAATAGAACTTACTAAATAAATTTAAGCAATAGGCATTATACCGCAACATTAATAATAGTTGGTGGTTCGAACTCTTAGAGAAGGTAAGTTTTCTCTATCTTTCTCAGGCAATTGGTTATCTTTGTTATACTAACTTATTAATTGCGGGTTATTGCAAATGTTATAAATAATTTAAAATCTTGAGGGAATGAGAAAAAGGATAGTGTGAAAATCTGGCAATATTCACGCCTATTGACGAGGAGACCGCGTTTCAGACTAAATAAGTTTTTTATTCACTGCTAAGTGATTATCTCTGCTCTCGCTGAGAGTAAGTTGTTATTTATATCATGCTAATATATCATGTTATACGGCACCTCGCATCGAGCTCTCTCAGACCCGAACGCGTTATGACACTCTTAGTACGCGAGAGACCCGAGATCGTAGCTTTCGTGAGGGCGGTCTGCCATGCATGTATGGCCAACGAAAGTAACTTAGACTAAGTCCTGTAGCATCTGAGGAAAATTGGTAAAACTATACGCAAAATGGTATTAGTTAAAAATTAATTCAATAAATATATATATAATCATATCTTGGGAAAATTAAATTAAGAAAAAGAATGAAAAAATAATGGTTGAAAATAAAAAATAATTTTGCGTCTAACAAGATACACAGATTAAATTACTAAATAATACATATATAATATATATATATATATAATATAAAAATATATCTATGAATCATATTTCAGAATTTTATACTTACAGCTTAAATTTTAAGTATTCAACAAATGAAAATTATGAGGAAATTCTCTTATATATTGTTTCTGATTTTATCTACGTTGACGCAGCTCCTAGGATGCTCATTACTTAAACAGGCAATATACTCTATCACTTGAGAGCAGTCCTCTATATTATCCATTCCTCTATGTACTGTAGAAGTTACACATATTATGAAAAGCTTACACTAATAGGTAATATTAATATAAATATATATATATAATATTATAATTAAATATTAATATAATACTATATATTAATTATTATATATATACTATATATATATATATAATATATAATATTATATATATATTATAATTATATATAATTATATATATAAATATATATTAATTATATATAAATATATATTAATATATATATATATATATTATATATATTAATATATATATATATATATATATTAATATATATATAAATCATAAATGATATAATATATATGTAAACATAAATATAACATGTCTGTGCGTGTGAGTGTGTATGTCTGTCTGCATATATCTTAATTATCTAATATTTTATTGCTTTAATCAAGTTTAAAAGTCTGTCACATGGATGAATTAATTATTTTAAGTTTACTCTAGAATATCAGTAATAATATAATATATATACGCATATAAGGTATATATAATTTATAATATTTTATATATATAATTATATAATATATTATATATAATATATATAATATAAATAATTATTATTAATATATATATATTAACATAGCATCAATTTACATAACTTGACAACTATGATCAGTATGTTTAACACTCCACCTATATATATATATATATATATATATATATTATATATATATTATAATTAATATATATTATTATAATATATATATATATATATTATTAATTATATATATAATATATATTATATTATAATTATAATATATAATTTATATATATATATTTAATATATATTATATAATATTATAAAATATTATAATTAATTATATATATATATATAACTATAATATATTTATAATATTATTATTATTTATTATAATATTATATATATAATTAATATTTATTATATTATTACTTATATAAATATTCTTTATATATATATTAACGCGTATGAGGTATATTCGCTAAATGAAAGCATATAGCTAATACTTCCTAATTATATATTTATTAGCATATATACATCTCTACTTTTCAATTTAGGTAATACTTTAGTCAGCTAATTGGCTTTAACTCAGGAGTATAATATCATTCATAAATAAAATACTGCACATATTATACATTAGCTATTATGAATGCTTTAATAATACAGTAATATAAGAAGATGAGCTATAAAGAAATTTCAACATATAATATGACTAGTATAAAAATAATGACGTCACAATCATTTTGAACGTGTTAATCATTAGATAAGTCATTTTTTTATATGCTCACAGCTTTTATATAGATATACATTCACATAATATATAATGAGTTATATAAGGTAAAGAGGATAATACTATTTATTATATATATATATATATTAATCTTATAATATATATAATAATATATATTATATATAAATATATATATATTAATTAATTATTAATATATATATATAATATATATATATATATATATTAATATATTATATATATATATTATTATATTAATACTATAAATACTATTATATTAATGATAGACATGTACGGGTACGACCTATCCCTTTTATACTCTCATACATGTCATAATTATTTATTTATGATAATGAAATAGAAATAAAAATATATAATAAATTAAAGTTATAGATGAAGTGGGAAAAACTATACAAGAGTTTACATTTACTTGAGTCTCCAGAATGAGATTGCAGTGCGGTTGTCACATCTCAGGGTTATATTATTAATAAATTAATTTAAGTTAATTATATTAATATCGTTATATTTAAGTATTACCTAATTAATAAGTTAAGTAAGTATAAATAATAAGTATATATATGTAAGATATATTAATGATAATGAATATATATATAAGATTAAAGTTAAGTTATAAGTATAAGTATAGATAAGTAAGTATATATAATTTATATTAAGTTATAGTGATTGAGCTCACGTTAAAGATATTATATATAACAGATTATAATAATCTATATGGTAATATTGTTCACTGATATTGAGGTATATTGATTAATCTATGATAATATTACGTATTGTATTTTATTCCGAGAGATATATAATACGAAAGTTATCTGATTAGTTACATTACCCATCTTATTAAAGAATATAGTTATTGTTTCAGAACACACGAATAAGTGACATTTGAGTCATATTAGCTCATGAATATTACATGTATATAAATATGCGGCTTTATTTGTATTACCGATAGGATAAAGGTAGAGGAAATGTGTGTATATAGTCGTATTCGTAAATAACAGTGGGCATAGAAGGAAATGCTGAAATAAAATGGTTAGATATATACATTCGAATTTTCAATATTAGATATATATATATATAGGAAAAATTTAGGATATATATCTGTGAAAAGAAATTAATCATGAAGACAGATAATTACTAGCAGAAACGAGCGCAGTCTGAATTTATGACGAGAAGATGGAGAGTTCTCTGTTCAGGAAAGATTTAGAAATTAGTTTTATGAGAATATTGTAGTTAATTAGATTAGGTATATACTATATAGAAGAAGATATGAGAGGAGTATAATATATGATCTTACATATATAGAGATATACAATAATAGAAATTAAAATATAATTTATATATTTATTATAAGACTCTATAGTGCAGAAGGTGGGAAGGTATGGTAAGTGGCGCGTGGGTGTTCCGTTCCCTATCCTCAGTAGTTAGATGTGTTTGTAGTTAAGTATATCTGTAGTTATCTCTTATATACAATTTTGTCTCATGTGTTGTATTTATGGCTATCAGTAACCATGAGATAATAAGTTAGTATGAAGTCCTGCTCTTGTTAGCCCGGCAAAAATGGTGAGAGGAGTCATTTCATAGATACAAAATGGTAGCTAAAGAGTATGTAGCCGGTTAAAGTAGTATAGGTTAAGCACGAGAGCTATAATGCTGTAGTTTTTATTTATTTTTTCATAGCATTGCGCTATTTTAAACATATATAGAATAATATATTAAATTATACAATATTATAATAAATCATAATAAACAAGACAACTTTATCTATATGTGATTAAACTATGGTATAGATAACTATTCTTAGACTTATGTTATAGTATTAGTATATCATTGGTTCTGTTATTCTTATAGAGAGGAATGAAAGGGTAAATAGGTCATCGTCTCTACGATCTGCTTTCTCAGTTAGTATTTTACATAGATTTATCCACCTAATTATATGAGTGTTAACGTTAAATGAGTTCATCGAGTTTAATTAGTTTATAGCTATCTAGAATTTACACTTATCTTATCTATTTCTTTCTATTTTTATAAGAGTCTACGGAAATTTTTATTACTATTTGATACAAACTCGTCTTTTTATATTTTATTATTGCATATTTATTATATGTTAGTATTTTGTGTAGGTACGCTGGCTACTCTAGGATCTCTGTTCACTACTCATAGTAAGATATATGAAAATATTATATGTGATCTCTCGTCCATGATTCTCTATGTCATAAATCTCGTGTTTCAGTAATAGATTCATTATATATAGCTCACTCACTAAACGATATATGTTATATATATCTTCATCTATCTTACTCATCTCTCTCTCTCTCTTCTCTATCTCGATCTCTCTCTCTCTCCTTCGTGCACGGTCGCTGTACGGTAGTTAACTTCTCTCAAAGTACGCACTCTTTATATAGTCATCCTACATCATACTCTCTCTTTTTCTTTATATATATATTTGTGCTATTATAACTGTGGAGTTTCCACTGAGATTATTCAATAAAAGGAAATATATGTGTATATAATTACTATTTTCACTATTCATATTTAAATTATTTCTGATATTCAACTACTAGTATACCTAGACAAGCACTCATTACGTCGAGTAATGCAATAGTATGTCTCATATACTAATTTCACATCTATCATTTCTCTATATTTTGTAGGCAACTATCGACACTTATTTCAGTATTTTGCTAGATAATTTTTCTTTAAATTATTTGTTATCTCAGATTGTGGTTAGGCTTTAGGTTAGTGGGTAGTATGCAATTCTTATTTAGTATGTTAAAGTTATGTGTTAAAATGGTTTAAAGCACATAGGATAATAAGTATGAGAGGATTGATTAGGACTATAGCGGCGTAGAGTGTCTGTTAGGGTAACTTATATGGAGGGAATGGAGAGTTTATTGCCTCCAGATCACCATGATATTCTTAATACTCAACGAACACTGTACATAAATCCTTATACTCAGAGAGATATCCTAGGCACCGAGAAAACGCATATATTATACTTAATATGTAACAGTAGCGTTTGAGCGCACTCCACCATAAGAGTCCTACGCAACGTACACGAGCATTTTCACATCATTTATTAGCTGTACTATCAACATAGATAGATCCCTCTAAGACATGAAGGACCCTCTCATATCCGGATGTACATCGAACACAATGTATCACTTTCTAGCGTTTTAGAGAGAATGGGACAATAAAAAGGCAGACAAGAAGTATTATTAAAAGATGAAAGAATCGTATATTTTCAAATATACGCTAATAGTCTCTACGAGTGTGAATGCATTACTGACACGTGAAGTTGATGCTCACTACACTCTCCATGGGAGTATTATATTATATTGAAATAATCCGTAAAGAACATAGCTTTGGTTGCTATTGGAGGCTATGATGTACTGAAAGCTTGCATTGCATTTACTGGTTTTATGGAAAGGCTAGCAAGAAAGGAGAGGGAAGTTTATAAAAGACAAAGTATGATATTCAGTTAAGCTCTACTGATCTATCCCACATCTATTGATCTCAATCGTATGAGTTCTGAGATGTAGAAGAAGTCAATATTATATATCTTATATTTCTTATATTATAGCTTATTATACTTAATAGTATAGTTTACCTTAGTTAATATATATTATCCTATTATAGATGAAAGTGAGTAAGGATAAAGGAGTAATCTACATAATTCATACGCTATATCTTAATATTAATATATTATTATATACTATATTATTTATCTAGTTTAAACAGAATATTCTCAGTGACATATATAATATTTGATATATATTTATATGTTATATTTAATAGTCTGTTTAAAAAATTATACTCACCACTTTTGCTTTTATATATTTATTTTTTATTTTAATATCTAGTTATCAATTTGCATCGCATTTCTAATACATCTACTCATGTGATTATATCTTTAACTCTACAATCCTACGAATGTAGCCTACTATCTCCCTAGATATTGACTCGTCAATATTACTCATTACAATACGATTTTTATCTTATATTTGCTAAATATTATCGCTGTTGATGAACCTAATTACTATCATAATCATCAAAGCGGATATCAAATTTTACCTTATCATATTCATAATAATACTTATTCATCACCATCAATTATTCATTGAATGACTAATTATTTGGTTATAAATAAAAATCATCACACCTTCTAATAAGTGATATATAAATAAATCTAAATATATTTGTATATAAATATATAATACTCTATTTTCACAGGAGTGAATAGATCCTACTGAAATATACCCTATATATTATAATATTTATTCTATACTAATTTATTATATACTATACTCTCCTATATATATTATCTACTTACTATATATATACTATGGTCAGCTCTCATCCCGATAAGTAGGCGCAGGTATACTGATAAGCTTCATAAACAACTACTATACTAAGTTACATAGAAATATAACATACTATCTCTCGATCTCTCTTCTCTCACTTTCATACTCAGTTCTCTCTACTGAGAACATCTTTATTACTCTCACCATTAGATATAAAGATAGGTTTGATGAGATATCTTGCTAAGACTGTCAATTATATTGTTATAACTTGCCTAACTAAAATCTCATTAGATTGCCTATACATTTTAATTTCACCATTTTTGAATACTGAAGAAAACTAAATGATAAGGTTTTGATGAGATATCTTTGCTAATTTCTTTCCTAATATGTCTTGAGATAGTTTAAGTCCCTACAATTGTTCTATATAAATAACTGGTTTAATGTGCAAGCAGCCATAACAGTGAAACAAAATTTGGAATGCTCTAGACATTATTCCTCCAGAAAATAACTGTTATTTAGGAATATCATAGTGAAGAGAGAACTAAAGGAAGGAATAGGTTTTCAACTCCAGGATATCTCACAAATATGATTGGAATAAAAAGGGTATTCAAGGTCGCTGGGACAATCGAACATACATGGTATCGATACTGCTGCTGGTGGTTTGGCAAAAGGGTTGTAACCTGGAACGACTCATAAGAGAAAAGCAATTAGGTTGTCTTTTTTCCTAATTACTAGTTCAATGCGTGTCATGACAATATAGCAAATCAATGAATAAAAACTGAAAATCACTTCTTATATATATGTATATATATATTGATTATATATATAATTAGAATATACCTATTATATACTAGTATATATAAACTAATAAATATCCTATAAATAAATAAATAAATATAAATATAATTAGTAAATAATAATATATATATAATTAATAATTTATAACCTATATAATATAATAAATATATACCTCTTATATATTATATATATATATTATAGTGATATATATATAGGTTATTATAATATATATATATATATATATAATATAACTTAGAGGTATATTATATATATATATGATATATATATAATAATACGTCTTAATACTATATATATATATATATATAAATAACTTAAAAATATATATTTTATATATATATTATATACTAATATATAGTACTACCGTATTAGAATTATTTTCTATTATAGATTATTATCTCTTATTATATCCAGCTATAATATAAAGATAGAATACAGTATATATATATATATTAATATAGATATAAATATATATATATATTACTATATACTATATATACTTAAGTATTATAAACTTATTTACGTCTATAATAAGATTAAATTTAGCATTCGTGGTTTTAAATGCCAACATAATTTTGAGAGTATAATTGCTTAATTCCTTTTAAATTTTTTTCCAGTTTTTAAAAAACTGCAATTTTTTTTTTCTCTTTATTTGTACTTGTCTTCCACGCGCAATTTTTTCCTTGTATTTTATGTCGCAATGATCAAATATATTCATGATTTTACGTTTTGAAATAGTCTGCTAAAGAAGTTATGGCAACAATACTCCTTTGCACAATGTACTGTTATATTGAATGATATACACAAAAAGGGACTTAAGGAAAAGACAAATGTTAAATGAGTAAATACAAATAATATTACAAACACTGTAGCAAATTTTTAACAATGATAAATGGAAACAAATATCATTTTCGTGATTAGCGGGGTCGATTCCTAAAAGTTGGATAATTCGTTGAAAATATAACATCAAGACGATCACAAAAAAAAATTTAAACGTAGACCAGTGAATTATTAACATATACTATAATGTATGCTATACTTCACTAATTGTTGCATATTTCATTTTTCTTTGAGACAGATAGATAATTAAGAAATATATTGGTAACATTTTGTGATGGTTACTAGAGTATGCAAAAATTTCCCAGATCTTTTGGCCAAAAGAAAGTATCCTACGAGATCGTGGCAGGTGCCAAATTCTGCATAGCGTACAGATTTCATGTTGGAATGCCCATCCCATGGATGACCAGGACAAATCAAGTGACCTCACGTGACACGTGGAAGCTACCGATCTACTCTAGAAGCATGGCTACAAGGTAGTGGAAAAGCTATGCCTTTTACTATTCCATGAATCTGAAGAGAGCTGAAGAACCATCATGATTACTGCCACTTTTGTATGATTGATGTTACAAAGTGCAGAAAAGGTAAGGGAAGGCTAGCTCTAACTTACCCTGACATATCATCATCTATAGCACCTGTTCCACATGATGACAGCTTACGAGTACCTAAACCACCAGAATATGTCAGTATATTTCTTTTCATATTGTCTAACCCTATTACTTTTAATTTACATGAATGTTAAAGTCGTTATAACGTATTCATGTTCCTAAAAATGCATGCTATATTAATGTCAGTCAAGTCTTTGGTATCGTTGCTGCATGTACTTACCTCCTCATTTACCGACAGAAGATGCAATTTATACTTCATCTGAAAAATCAACAGGTAGCAGTAACGAAGAAATGGAAGAATCTTTTATACCAAGAACGACTTCAGAGCGTCACTTTCCAAGTCAAAATGAAACTGGATGATTTGATCAGGAATTTAAATCTCACAAAGTCAGCAGCTGAACTGTTAGCATCAAGACTGAAGGAATGGAATCGACTAGGGGACAGCAGCAGGGCATGTGTGTACCGGAGACGACATGAGAAGTTTGAAATCTGCTATCATGTTAGTGGCGAACTGTGCTTTTGTAAAGATGTGAATGGTTTGTTTACTGCTGTTGGACTGAAGCATGATCCTGCATTACTGCTGTTGGACTGAAGCATGATCTTGAGGAATGGCGGCTGTTAATAGACAGCTCAATACGAAATCTCAAAGGAGTGTTGCTACACAGTGGAAATCGATATCCATCTTTGCTTCTCTCTTGCACACTCCGTACAGAAGAAAAAAAAACTACGATAATGTAAAAGAACTTCTTGACAAAATACCCTATGCTGATTTCCAGTGGGAAGTTTGTGGCGACCTCTTGATGCTTACTTTCTTGCTTGGTTTGCAAGGTGGATACACAAAATATTCATGCTTCCTTTCCTAGGAATCTCGATCATCATAGCACTTTTAATTTCAAAAATAGTATCATTAAAGCATTTACAATGTCCTAATGGCATTGTCCTTATTATCCTATCAAAATGTTTGTTTACTTTCGAAAAACCCTCAAATGAAGGAAAACACATTAATGTTATCTTATTTATCATTATAATATTAAAACATATCACAACAACACGTTGCCACAGAAAAAAGGTGAGTATATACGTAGCAAATATGAAGGTACCAATATCTAAATGACTATCGATAATACGCAAAAATTAATGAGACTTTTGAACTCTGCGCCGAAAAAATACATATAAAAACATAAACAAATATAGATAAACAAAATATGGGTTACAACTTATATTGTGATAAGAATGAGAGCTATGTTTGAATAAAGGAAAAAGGTTCTACATTGTCCGGTAAAGCAATAGATTTTTAAATAAAAAATGAATTTGCAACAGAATGAAAATGTCGATTTGAAGGCAAAATTAGATAAATTAGTGCAAGTAAAGAGAACTATCAGTGTTATTCTTTGTTAGTATCATAAAGCATTTCAAATCACAACTAAAATCGACTCGACCTTTCATCCTTAATCCATATCAGCAATGGATCTTTAGAATCGAATTTTACCGAGGATTAGTTTCTCTCAGTGCTAAAATTTAGTAGAGTTAGCTCGAAATATAGGTGAAGTATATAAGGCTTTAAAGTACACATTAAAAATTTTTCCGCTCTATCAAAATTGAAAAAGAGCAATTCCGACACAAATGATTTAATCTCCGCAATAGATTATTTTCATCAATTATTTTTTTCACTACACTACGACGTTTTCTTTTGCTTTCCGGATTCTGAAAAACTAAAGCAAAACAGACTCGACAATATATTCGGAGGAATTTTGTTTTTCCTTAGAGAAGAAATTATATGTATCACTGCTATGTTCCGATGACAAAACTTTTTCTCTGTGTTTCATGACTCTTTAAATTGCAGTTAAGAAGATATAACCGAGCGAAAGGTTAACAAAATGAACCATATGTCATCGAGAATAAAAATAAATTTCAACCTTTTCAAAATTTATATGTTTTCAATAGCAAAAATACTTAGGAAAGAATGCACGGTGATATTAGATTATTTAGATTTTCCAAGGATAACTTTATTTATTTTATTTATTTATATTAGATTAAGAACGATATTATTATTATTATTATTATTATTATTATTATTATTATTATTATTATTATTATTATTATTATTATTATTATTATTATTATTATTATTATTATTATTTTTAATGAAAAAATTAAACTTTAAATTCCGGTTCTTGTAGGAGTTATTATTAATTATTATTGATTTTTTAATTTTATTAATTTTCTTTACTGAACATTTGACTATGTGAATGCAAGTTTTGATTTTGGTACTATGTATGATTATTATTATTAATTATGTATTATTATTTATTATTATGCTGGAAACAATATTAAGTCTTGTTAATTATAATTATAATTTTCATATTAGCATTATTATTATTATTATTAAGGTTATTTAATTGTAATTATTGTATTTTCTTATTCACTCTTTATTTATTTTTTTTATATTTTTTTTATTTTTTATTTTGTTTCTTATTTTTTTCTTTTTAATATTTATAATTTTATGATTTAATTTATTTTATTTAATTGATTATGTATTAGACTAAATATCATCATCTAACATTTCTACTAGAAATTTCCAATAAATGGATGGTATCCATATTATTGTGAGTAATGGACAGTAAGAGAATTAGGGTGGAATGAACAGTAAACGAAAATTGTAGTGAATGAGAACAGATGTGAAAATATTTAATAAAGATGTAGAGGGTTTAATAAAATGTATATGAAAACCCAAAATCAAATTGGGGATTAATTAATGATCTAGTCAACAAAAGTAACTCAAAAAAAAAAGCAAAATAAAAGGTATTAAAAATCCCTCTACTTAATAAAACACAAAAGAAAACTATGGCCTGATGACACCTTAACAATTTTCACTATCGTGTGTCGTATAATTGAGCAAACTAAATGTACAAAGCATGCCACTTATGGACATAAGCTCATTTGAAAACACTCATTTTGGGAGACTTACGGTTCTCTCTTTTCATTTGAAAATGTTTAACGGTCTCAGAGTCGTCAGATATTTTGATCATTAAATAATGTTTATTCTCAAAAAAGGAAGAAAGAACTGAAGATTGAATAGGTACATTGTAACAAATTTCCATGGCAGCTTTACTAGATATTGGTTAATCGTCTGTAAATCATGTTCTTCCTTTTTTTAAAAAAAAATAATTAACAATGAAGTTAAATTAAAAAAAATGGGGTGAAATGGAAGTTGTAAATAACAATAAAAAAACTGATCCTAAAGCCTGAATGTAACATTGATTAAAAACCTCCATAGCTGTCATACCAATGGTATGCTTGCTTAAATCCACATCCTTTATCTAAGTCCGATTCTACGAATAATATTATTCAATTGGCAATTTTCATTTGGTCTCTGAGAAGACAGATAAGCTATCCTGCATACGCCCTTGTTTAGTTTGATACTCGTGAAAAAAAATATATGAACAAAAATGTATTCAGATAACATAAATAATTCAACTGCCAGCTTCACTGATTATTGTGGATCTCTTACACACAAGCTCTCTTGATACAATACGATCATGACATATACTACTTAACAAAATGAATATTAAGATGGGAATTAAAGGCGAACACATACTACAATGTGTAAAACATGATCCTCTGTATTGTCGAGTACCAATGAATCTCAGTATGTGAAAATAAGTATGAAACAACTCGCTCTGAACTGTCCAGAAATACAATACTTGCTGGTGTTCCATACGAATAGGATCTTATTCTTGGACCCATTTTATTATTTACATTGTAAGATATTATGCCAATCGCTAATATGTTATTTAAATTTCACATACACAATATTCTTTAATAGGTTCTCATTTACTGATGATTTATATATATAACTACTTAATTGTAGTGACCAGGTATATTAGTTTGGCTTAATTTATCAATAATATAATGTATAAGGATAAAAATCCCCGGGCTCTCATCTCAGTTTAGTATTCACTAAAAGCAGCGATGACACGTTTCTTAATATTAAGATTCACAACTAATGGATAGATCTAAAAAACTTTTCAATAAACTTGCTCAAAATAAACGTCTCATATTTCACACTGGATTACATACAAAGTTACAACAATCAACTTTAGCTGATTAATTTCTAACATACCCAACATATTAAAGGAAAGTTGAACTTGAAAAAGAGTCACAAAAGCTAGATAACTTGGGTAACGTTAGATGAAAAATGACATTCAAAGAACATATCATATGTATCAACCAGCTAGTGAGCAAAACTAGCGAAATATATGTATATGACGGCATTGAATAAATATCTGAAAAGAATGTTTTGCATTCAACGTTCATTAATTAAATATTTGAAGAAAGATATAAACTAAATAGCACTATATAAAACCATCCCACATCTATTAATATTGTTATTCCAGTCCTAATGGCAATATAAGCTAGCATATCTGGAACCTATCTATCAATATTCAGGGTTTTATTTCTTGATGTCAATAAACGCTTCATGCGGACATCGGTAAGCCACCAAACTAAAAACTTCTTAATAAGCATATACAGCAGCTTTATTTAAAAAACTTAGAAATAATTGAGCATAATTTCCGAAGACTCACCTAAATTGCATACGTTATTCAGAGTGAGAAGGACATACGCTATCAAGAATACTACAAAATAGGACAGTAATTCTCCAAATATCCTAACTTGTCATAATAACTGCCCAAACTATCAAAGGAGACATAAGAATCTATAAGAATAGTGGCATCACTATAATATGTAAATCTCCTCTCGCTTCTTGCTATTGATAGTTATGAGAAAAAAGACTAGACAAGCAGTAATACCTATTTAACTATCAAATGGTCTCAAAGTCTAATACGATTTACCTCGAAATTAAAAAATAGGAAAATTCTCTATGCCTATTTTTACATAGTAAACTCAAAAATAAGCTATATAAATAAGTACTAATACGTACTATTACTATATTGCCATTTTCAAGTAAACTCAAAAACTTCAAAACAGCTTGCATAATATAAGTACTAATAATATTATCTATTTTTCAAAATTATTATTATTACTTATTATTATTATTTAATATTATTTATTATTATTTTATATATGATTATTACCATTTAATTATTATTATTAATTTGATTATATTTAAATTATATTTAATATATTATTATTCATTATTATTATTATTATTATTATTATTATTATTTATTATTATATGATTTCCTTATTCGGTTTATTGGTGTATTCGGATTATTTATGCTCCTGATTATTAGGGTATTTTATAGGATTTATTGAGCTATATTAATTATTTTAGTTGTACTGCTTAATTATATATATTATCTAATTATTACTGAGTACCACAATTATTAGCTTATTAAATTATTAATCATATTATTTTATGTGTTAATAACGCAGTTTATATTAAATGTATTAGTATAATGTATTATTAGTTATTTATGTCATCTCTCACGTTCTGATGTTAGTTGATTATATACGTTCGAAGGTGAATGGAGTTTAGTGTGTCATTCATATTATTATTAATCGTAATGAAGTTACTTCAATTAATAAAGAAGTAAATAATAAATTTAATTATTATTATATTAGTTCTTATGGTATTATTATTATTTAGTTATTGAATATATTAGTGATTTAGGATTGAAGGAGAATCGAATTGATTACCTTATTATTTTAACATCGCTTACGTTATAATTTTTTATTATTCTAATTTACATTTGTCTAAGTTGGTAAATATAATTTTTTTCCTTCTTGTAATTGTTATCATTATTATTTAATTATTTATTATTATTTAAAATATTTCTATCTTTTACTTATTTTATTCTGGATGGACTCATAAAGAATGTCGGCTTCTCAAATACTTGTTCATCGTTTATTCTGCTTATCATGTTGGATTCACTCTTTATATAGATTATTAGTTATTATTATTATTTATTATTATTATTCAGAATAATAATTTAATTATTTATTTATGAGATATCTATTAATTAGTAAATTATTATGTATTATCTAATCTATTGTATAGTCTGTTTTTTATTACTATAAGTACTTATAATTATTAATTGTGTATTAGTAAAAAGGCGAGGCATTATTCTTTCTGAATTATTATTTATGTAATTATTAGTTATTATTCATTATTATTTATTTAATTGATTCATGTAATAATTTATAAATATTGCCATTGCAAATCGACCTTTTATTATTACGATAATTATCTCAATTATTAGGATTTAATTATCTCAAAAATGTACTTGGTAAGATTAATCGTTGAATCTCGTGAAATAAATTACTGGTATCTATAAATTAAGAAAAACTCTGTGTGTGTATAAATTAATAATTAAATCTATTACTGTTATTTTAATTCAATGACTATATTCAGTTTATATGCTGGTGTTGAACGCATTTATATTATATTATATATCGTGATCTATATATTATTATTATATATCTATTATTATTAATTGAATTAACTCTATCTATTTATTGTATTATTATTGAATCATTAAAATTTATTTTGCTATTATATCATCTTATTAATAGAGTTAATTATAATACTTGTTTATTAATGTTTATTATTTTAAGCTGATGGTATTATTATTGATTTCCAATATGATAATTTTGCTTTCAATTTCAATATACGATCTATTATTTTTATATAGTAGTGTAAGGTTTATATTATCATTAAGTATTACGATTATATTATGTATTGATGCTGAGATTGATATTAATTGTATTTATTTTATTATCTAGTAATAAGTTTTAATTATTATTAATTATTATCATATTCCAATATTATTAATAATGAAATATTCATTATTATTGTTATTAATTATGTATTATTATGTAGCAGTTATGGCAGGTAAATTACTACCACTAAATGCAGCAGAGGAAAATTTATATATTATTATTATTCTACATCTATTATTATCTATTGATTATTATTATTGATACTCACTTTATTTTAGAGTTTATGCATATAATTCTATGAGTTAGTTATTTTATTTGTTAAATAATTATTAATCCACTAACAGTTAGGTATCTCTACTGATTGTGAAATATTTACTATTTTCCACTTCTGTTTGTTTTTAGTTAAATATCTACGTTAACAAATTCGTCATAAATCATGACATCGTATAACTAATACTGAATGTCTTAGGATTAGTGTTAGTTGGATGCCGGTGTTGCAAAATAAGCTTTACTAGTATTATAAAATTGCTATAAAAAATGGTTTATAGATAGTATATCATATTGTATCGACGATATTCTTGATATTTTAGTATCTTTTTCACGTTATTCACATAGTATTTGAATATTATTTATGTAATTATTAATGTTAACAATTTTAACAGTATTATGGATATTAGTGTATTATTAAACTTAAGATTAATTATTATAGTAGTTATTATTATTTCATTGGTATAGAATATTGAATTATTATATTATTATATTATTATTATATATTTTTTATAGTGGAGCTTGATTAAGGAAGTAAACTGGTTTATAGTTTGCGTAAACTTGTAAATTATATATTATTGATTATTATATTATTATTTATTATTATTAATTGGAAGTAAAATGTAGTGAGTATAATTATTATAGTATTACGAGTTTTCTTTCTCATGCAAAAAGGAAAGTTTTTGATTACCTTATTATTAATTATTATATTCTCGATTATTATTCTAGTTAGTCTATTGTTATCTGACTAAATTTGTATTATTGTCAGAGGAATTATGGAGGGGGTATAAATGTCGTTAATGATATTATTTATTATTATTGTTTAAATCAATAAATCAAATTATTAATTCATTTTACTTGAAAGGGATGAGATCAGTAAATGGCTTGGTATGATTGTTAAATTCTCAATATTATTCATAGGGGTGCTGCAGAAATGAGTCTCTTCTGACACGACACCCTGTGTTTGCAGCATGTAGTGAGCAGCCAGGCCGCTGCCCCTTTTTGTCAACCCAGATATAAGCATATGCAAGTAGAGAGAAAGAATATTTGGAAATGAGATGATGAAGGGACTTAGGAACCGAATGTGGAGGAAATCGACCTTGAAATGTAGGGCCCCCACAATAGGTCTTTAAGACCGGCGTAAATCGAGGGAACTCTAAGGTGATATATATATTAGAGTATCTATGATTGCTTATTATAGCTTGAAGATTGTGGTGATAGTTGTAAAATTGTAGTTGATAGAAGATTGTGCCATGGAAGGTCATGGGTGAAAGTTTTACTGATAAGATGACACTCGAATAAAGGTTATGGTCTGCTAAGGAACTGTATTATAAATGAAGATTCTGAAATTATGTATTGGATGAAAGATGACTCTCAAAAGCGCTTATTATTATTGTATACAGAGGCCGCTAATATGAGAATGGTGTAAAGTGAAAGTCGTCGGTGAGGAGTGAATTATCAAGAATGTATATTCTTGAATAGGATATTTTCCCTAATATATATCACACTATATAATTGGAGACGATTCTGAACTACACCTAAGTGTCTGATAGCCCTTTAATGATTACTATCTCAAAGCGACTTTCTGTGTGAAGTTGAAACACAAATGAAAGGAGAAGTACTAATTATTATATCTTATTAAGTCCTATTTTCTTAATAATTTTCGATCCTTTGCTTCTGAGATCGTACTTGCATTCTATTATATTATATAATTTATTATATATAAAAAATGAATATTTTTGATTATAGTAATATTTATATATATTATAAATATTTATTGAGCTATATCAAAGGAAATATATGATATAAATTAATGGATATAATTTATTATTATATAATTAAAAATATTTATTAAGTCACTTATTTATTATTATTATTAAATATTATTTATATAATATAAAAAACTAATAGATTATCTATCAAATGTGCATCTTCTACAACACAACTATAAAGTAGATATATTATCTTAACTTGTCGAGTTTAAACTATATGCGGTGTGGCTGCTTTTGATTAAAGGTAACATTTTTACAGAACCTTAATGTTCTCTCGAACAAAAGTTCTCAACTAGCGCTGAGCATCTGTGTGTACAAGACTCATTACACTTTCGGCGACACTGATGACCACAGGCCAAGGTTTCTTTGGCACTTTTCCATGACATATCCCAATACTGGGGGTAAACTACATGGCCACAACACTAGTATATATATCTAATAGGCTTTCACGGTATATATATATTATATATATATAATATATATATATATATATATATATAATATATATATATATATATATATATATATATATATATATATATATATTTATATATATATATATATATAATATATATATATATATATATATATTATATATAATATATATATCGATTGTTACAGATCAAGAATTGTACAGTATCACCGTCATTTTCAATTCAAAAATTGAAATTTAAACTAGTGAGTGAATACTCACCTTTGCAATGTGATTGCATTGTGGTATGATTTTATCAACTTCTTCCATACAATTGCCACACGCTTCACCGCACATTTTATTACAAATGTGTCCGCATGAAAGAACCCTTTCGCATTTCCCAGGACAAATCTCAAGATTCTTCAATACTCTGCACAAATTCTGTGAATTAAAATCAATAATAAGAGGTTAGTTAATTGTAAATTATTTCACACTAGTTAAGTAGCACCTACAAAACTTATAAATTACTGAAAAGTATAAAAAAAAACTTACCTGAACTTTATGGTTACAGCTGGGGAAAACTTTCTCTCCAGGTTCAATGCATTCACCACACTCCTCTCCACACAGTGATGAACAAATATGGCCACAATTAAGAATGCGTTGACATTTTTTATCACATTTTATATCTTTTTCTAAAGTGCCGCATTCTATATGTTCATGATATGGCCACATTCTAACGTACGAAGGATTGTACAAGAGCCGTGCGGCTTGCGTCATGGGGGATATGCAAGGTACACGCTATGTAGAAGGCTGTGGTAGATCAGAGAGACGTATAAGATACGACCTCCGTTGTAGGGTATCGATTGATAGGTATAAGAAAAAAATGCGAGAGGGCAGTCTCGCTTCTCTGTTGTAACTGACTAGTGTCGAGCGTTGGCCTAGGCGCGAGATCACACTAGCCTCGATGTGTCATTGTGACATTCGTGAATTTGCGAGGCTGTTACGCGTCGGTCGGACTTGTGGGCGTGTTGATGTGTGCGCTCTAACTCGTGGAGCATTCTATCATAGCGCTCTAGTAAGATTGTACAAGAGCCGCATTCTTTGTAACACTTCTTAACACATTTATGATTTAATTTGCATAAAGGAGGGGTTCTCTTACACTGAAATTGGCATTTATATTTCAAGTGATTTACATCTATAGTTGAATGACATATGCTATTACATTGATGTCCACAGTTTAACATCGCTTCACAATTTGCTGTACATTGTGCTGTTTTGTGGTCAATATGACACTGTAAATCAATTTTGTGTTTGCAAAGAGGCATTTGCCTTGATACTAGTTTTCTGCACTGGAAATTTTGTAGAGGAGTACTACATTTAACTGGCTGCAAATGACCACAAGGTAACAACTTATCAATCAATACTTCACACTTACCACATTCTTCAAAGCACAACTTAGAGCATGGGTGTTGTTGATCACAGATCAATTTGGAACATGGAAGCTTGCATTTTACGTTTCTGTGACTTGCGTGGCATGTATATGGGCATTTATGTTCACAGGATGGGAAAGACAAACTCACAGGGAGTGCACCCACCATTTGGAGATTTTATATCGAAATCCTCGAAGCATTTTATGCTTGTAGTTTCAATAGGATGAACTTTACACTGCAACTCTAACTCAGAGCCAATGTTGCTTCCATTAATCAATTTCTCGTGAATCTGTTTCCAAACATCACTCTGTTTGCTCATCTGAGTCATGTTACCAATGATATACATTCCATGTTTAGCTCGTGAAAGCGCTACGGAGTTTATTATTCGGGGGCTGAGCCAGGCTATTCGGTTTTCGGTTTTCATGAAGCCAATTCTACTTTGATTGTTACTTCTCACAAGAGACAGCAAAATAATATTGTTTTCTTCCCCTTGATATTCATCTACAAGTCTAATCTGGACATCATGACACATAGTAAATAATTCCTCTTGTCTTAGCTAGAAATATATATATATATATATACGTTATTATATTATATATATATATATTAGTTTATATATAATATATATCATATATATAGTTTTAAAATACATATATTATATATATATATAATTATATATATATATGATATATATTATATATATATATATATATTTATATATATATATATATATAGTCTATATACTACTATATATATAATAGTATAGTAATATGTATTATAATAATATACGGCTGTAAATATATATATATTATATATATATATACTTTATATATATGGTTATATATATAATATATATATATGTATATATTATAATATTATATAATATATTTTTATAGATTATTATGAATATATGATGAAGATAGATAGTAACTACCAGTTATAATACTATTATTATATATAAGTATATATATATATATATATTATGTGCAGAGCTCGCATGGGATGATAGCTTGTGGACATTGCCTTATCTTAATTATTAGGACGGAGAGCGCCATCGGTCTGTGTATATATATATATATATTATATATAGTATATATATAGGTAGTAGTTAATAGTGACTTTATATAGTGGTTGAAAATCCGGTAACTTATTTAGGTTAGACGTTTTAAGTATTGTATAGTTACAGTTTTGGTTTAGGTTCAGGTACATTAGCGTTAGGGGGGTTACCGTCAAATTTTAACATGGTCTTTATACCGCACAACGCAATTATTTAAAATACAACCGATACATTATTTGACGGGCTTTTGCTCCCTTGAATGTCGAACCACTCCTTATAAATGCGCTAATATATATATATATATATATATATATATATATATAATATATATATATATACTTAAAAATAGTTATATGGATACTATATATATATATATATATATAATATAATATATATATGTATTAATATATATTTTATATAATATATATATTATATATATATACATATATATATATAATATATTATATTATTCTATTACTATATATTATATATATATATATATTTACTACACGAGCAAACACACCATCGTACGTTTAAGAATATCACGTGTAAAATCTGAAACATAAAGTAAAGGAAAATTAGCACTTACCTTATAAAAACATTTTTGCTGACCAGAATAAGGAGTAAGAATAGTGATGCAGCTACTGGGCGTATCCTTGTTTCAATAGGTGACGACAACACGCAGACAAGAAGGAAAGTGGCTTCGAACAGTTCTACTCTCGGTTACTCCATAATGCCTGCTAGAGGAAAAATAACAAATACTAGTTAGCAAATATTATAATTTATCGGGATTGTTTTCGATTTCTTACAAAAGTTGAAACTGGTTTCGGGTAATTATTCAGTGAAATTTTTAGCCATCTTACATCTACATGCAAGAATAATTTCAATTATTCTTCATCAAGTACAGATTGAAAACGACTCATTTCGTGGAATTTTTCTGAAATTGTATTAACTCTATCTTACATTATATCCATAATTTCTTTGATATTTAGTATCTTAGAAGTTAAAATTTATTGGTGAAAGCTTAAAATATTTGGTAATTAATAACAAAACTTTAACGTGGCAAATCCGTTGTAATGCATACAAGCTTAAGGGGTGCTTTAAACTTAGAAATGTTTGGAAACTAATTAAAAACATTTTTTAATTTATTCAACAAATAATGTGACTCGAACATTAAGTCGCATGTTCGTCGGAGAGTAACTAAGGGTGAACTGAACGAACACACTCCAAAGGAAGACAAGCGACAACTGCTTTGAAAAATATGTGAAAGTGCGAAATATCATTTTGGAATTTCGTTTCACATCGCACGCTATATGCAATGTTCCAAAATGCGAATAAGGCCGCGATCTACTAGTTTGAACATACTTGCATTATTATATATATATATATACTATATATATATTATTATATATATATATATATTATATAATTATATATATAATATATATTATACATATATATATATATATATATATATATTATATATATACTTATATATTATATAATATATATATAGATATATATAGTATATATGATATATTATATAGATTATATATATATATATATATATATATATATATATATATATATATAAATAAATATTATTATATATATATAATATATATATATATATAATTATATTTATATATATTATTATTATATATATATATATATATATATATTATATATATATATAATTACATTAGTATCTATATATATATATATAATATTATAGATATATATATATATATTATATATATATATATATATTATATATATATATATATAATACTATATATATATATATTTAACTAATAATATATTATATATATTTATTTTAATAATAATTATTAAATTTATTTTAAATATATAATATATATATATATATATATATATATATATATATATATATATATATATATATATATATATTATTTACTTTGTCGACCCCCGCTCCACCACTACGAGAAACAGGCTACCTCGAGATATTGTGTCATCACAGGAGGGCGGGCTTAGATATCAGTTAGAAAAAGCATGTTTAAGCTGTGTCTGATGTCCGTAAAGTCACGATAGTCTAGCAAGAGATAGCCTGTGTCGTTGTTAGTCTGGGAAAAACATCTTTGGTAGTGGGGGTGAGTGCTTTACTGACTCTAAATTTATATTATTGAGAGAGGGATGGTGTTCAGAGCGGAGAAGGGACAGCATTACGCGGGTTTGATAATTCAAAATTTGTTCCGTAGGGGTATTTTGGGTGGACATTTTGGATTATGATGTTATTTAAGCATGCAGAGATCATTCCATGAGTTAATTGTGTGTGAATGTGCTAATTAATGGGAATATCTCTGGAGGTGGAGGGGAAGCGTGTAATTTATGTTATAATAGTAAAATGTTCGAGTGATATTTTTCCTTCTATTTTGCCTTGTTGTAATGTTTGATGCAAGGGGTGATCTATTGAAAGGAATTTACTGTAAAATTGATAACATATAATGTCAAGAGGAGCTTTTAGTGGGAGAAATTTAGTTTCAGTTAGTAGATGTTGGATGGGTGCCGAGGGAAGGCACCCTGTTATTATTATTATGAGAGCATTATTTTGCACGGTTTTTAATTTCTGAATATTGGATCTGATATTTTGAGAGTCCATGCAGCTGATGCATAATTTAGGAAGAGGCGGATGTATTGTCCGTATACTATTGTGAGAGTTTCTTTATGTTGGGCAAAGTTTATTTCATCCGCGTTTTCAAGCGCATTTAATTTATGTGTGACTCTTGAAGTGATATTGTTGCTGTGGAGGTGAATACCATATGTGTATCAAAGGTCAATCCATGGATGGTGGATTTGTTGAGAGGGAGTCTATAGGAATATTTCTGGGCAAATTTTATATTCTCTTCTGTCAGGTGGGAGTAAGATAATAGTGGATTTTTGAGGTGATCCAGTCATTCTGTTCGTTGCTAGCTATTTTCCTAGTTGGTTTATATATTGCTGCAGTT
>JABUQX010024020.1:30000-35000 GCA_015478945.1 Trachelipus rathkii | reverse complement strand
GAGACGTTTGAGAGGATTGGTATGAAGATTTGGAAGGGTGTGTAAGAGGAGGGGTTTGAAATGTAACGTCATAGATAAGAGATAAGGTATGGGGTTGTTGATAGGGACAGTCTTGGAAATTATGTGAATGCTGATCATCTGAACAAGTGTCTGAGTTTAAATATTTAGGACTATATGTTGGCCCCATGAAAAGGGGAACGGAATGATGCACAATGTAGTAGAAAGTTAATGTGAATGTAGGAAGGTGGCTGGTGCAATTAAGCTTGTTGGAAGGTAAATGGACTAATCTTGAAGTGTGCATAGTGTCTAACCATAATGGATTATGTTTTTACATGTGTTTAATGCTACAAGTAGGAACTCATGGTCCTAGAGTAAGAGGTAGAGATCTATTAGTACAATTGTGTTTGCAATATTAGGGTTGTATAGGTGTGAGAGGAATGATGAAATTGATGAATGAACGCATTAGGAGTTGTTGATGTGAAGAAAAGAGTAAATGATAGAATAAATGAAAGCATATTGAGATGGTTTGGATCATGTACGAAAGGATGCAGATGATAAGTCGCGTTAGTTAAGCGATGTTAGTTGGTGGAGGGTGGGAATTTGACCAGCTGGGAGACAAGAAAAAACATGGATTATAGTCAGTAAAAGGAACTGCTGGAGCGCATGGAATGCTGAGTTTTTGGCAGATGCAGAAGAAAGGTGCATAATTAGGAAATGATGGTGAGGTTTGTTTAGGCCAACCTAGCCATAAGGGATGAGCCCTAACATGACAAGATGCAAATAATGACAGTCGTCGCTTGTCCCGTGAAGCTCTCAGGGTGGTTTTCTGACTGCGTCGAGTCTCACTAAAAGGTATAAAGGAAGCGGTAAGGCTGAGCTTTCATTTTGACTTGCGTCATATTCCTCTACTACTTTTCTGTTTCCTGTGCATTTATCGCACCTTACCCCCCAAGTCTTGTAGAGAGAAGGGCGGGTGATTTTTATATATATATGATACTATTATATATATATATATATATATAATATATATATATATAATATATAGTGTGCAATTAGTACACATGGTTTGATAATTAGTATAAGTGCAAATAACAAATATATATATATATATATATATATATACTATATATATATTACTATTATATTATATATATATTATATAGTATACTTTATTATATTATTATATATATATATATTATTTATATATATATATATATATGTATATATGAGGGAAAGAACAAAAATAATTACATAACATATAAGATTCAAATGCGAATTTCTTTTTAGGGTATCTAATGGAGGTATTTTTTTATCATTAATTTTTATTTTATTTTAGAAATCAAAAACTGGATGTTGCAGAGGTTTAGCTTCCTGTATTAAGAAAACTGTTGATCGAGATGAAGCCAATGACCAGAAATCTGCCAAAAAATCTGGATACTTGTCCACAACTGGTTTTTCAACACCAGGGTATCATACTCCTGGGTATCAAACACCTGGGTCGGCTGAAACTACAATGGTACCCTCCGTATCTCGTTGTCCTTCAATTAATTACATGAAAGAGTCGGCATCAATGCCGAACAATAGATTTCGTCAAGAATCAATGATTCCTCTTGTTGAAAGATCTCCCCTTGATCGCTCGGAATCACAGCATCAACAACATAGATCTTTTGCACATTATCAGCACCACGCATCGTCAACTCTTCCTAGAGCTGAATCAGGTGTTGGACTGGCGGGGAAAGCAGGAATGTCTGGTGCTCTTGGAGGGCGTCTTCACACCCGATCCTATTCATCAGATAGCGTATACACTATTCTCATAAGGCTTCCTCACGAACCTACGCCTGATGGCCCTTTGAACCCACCATCTATTCTTATGATTGAAGAAGAAGGAGAGGGTCAAGGTAATCAAGGAAATAAAGGAGGACTAAGGGAAGCTACTAACCCTAGATTCTCTAGAGGACCTTCACCAGTGCCTAGGGGAATAGATTCCGTTTCTTCTGATCAGGATAGTGGAAGAACGCAAACATCTCACTTAGATTACAGTCTTCGTGTAGACTCTGATTTTGCTTCCGGAAATCTTTCTCGTAGGCATATAAATACAGGTAGTGCTAAGCTTCCTCTTAATGCAAAGATCATTCCCAGACAGCTTGCAAAAAGTACACACAGTTCTGGTAGCGGTGGCTCAGGAGGAAATTCTGGTGTTCCAAGTAGAAAGAAGAAGAAGAAGAAAAGCACTGAAAAGAAGCAGGATAGAAAAGCAGCTAAAACTTTATCAGCTATTTTGTTAGCGTTCATTGTAACATGGACACCTTATAATGTTCTTGTTCTGTTGAAAACTCTCATGTCTTGTGAAGACTGCATTCCAGTTCATCTTTGGAATTTTGCTTATTATCTTTGTTACGTGAATTCAACGGTAAACCCAATGTGTTACGCCCTCTGCAATGCTGCTTTTAGAAGAACATATGTTAGGATATTAACGTGCAAGTGGAACAGTCGTCGAAAACAAGGTGTTCAACGGGGTTACTATAGCTGAGGTCACGGTTCGACCCCCTATACCATCAGACTTGCACGTACCACCTACCAACTGCTCTACCTCCTCCATCTTCATTGGCTGGCTAGTACCTGATTTCTAGTATTTCTTTACTTCTGTTCAAAAGACGATGAATGGTAGATTTAAAAGGAATGTTTGGCTACTAACATAATCTATTTGAAATTTTGCACAAACAAAAGACCTTTATGAACTTAAATGCATTCCTTGGAAATTTAGTTAGGGGGATATAACATTAATCTTAACATTAATGTTTGTTTTTATTAATAGAGAAATACTGTACACTTGTGAGGATTCCTGGAGATACCCTCAATATTTTTATTTTATATATATATATATATATACATATATTATTTCTAAGCAAATTATACTAGAGATAAGGATGCTTCAAAAGTTACGGGTAAATGTTTATAAGTACTATTACTTGTACGGCTATTGTAGGAATCAATTTATACTAACTTTTGTATATATTTATAGTTTATAAAATGGTCTATATTTACTCCTGGAGACGTAAATGAAGACCAGGTTTCAAGGAATGCACTTAACTTCTTTTAATCTTGACTTTGAATCATTCTTTCATTGTATATATACATAGACATTTTATATGTATATTTATATATACTCTTTGACGCTGTAAACAGAAATGGGCAGTGGTGCATTAATAATATAAACAAAGGTATCCAAAGGGGTCAGGGAACCGTTTCTTATGGTAATGTTGAATATAAAGGCAAGTAAAACTAATCAGTAAAATTTCATCAAAACGAAAGTTATTTATGTAAATTAAAAAATTAGTTTAATTATATCAAGAAAACAAATAGTTTAAGAAATTATACAAATAAGGTGTATTATTATTATTATTATTATTATTATTATTATTATTATTATTATTATTATTATTATTATTATTATTATTATTATTATTATTATTATTATTATTGAAATAATTTTTATACAACTCTAAAATTTGCTATTGGTATTTCTTAAAATTTGTATATAAAATCTTCCTTTTATTACTAATGTAATTTACCCTTGAAACAATTTTATAATTACTATTAAATACATTACAGAAATAAGAAAACTTGTAAGATTATCATTAGAATTTTAAGTGTCAATGTTTTGTGTATCATAAGAGCGTTTGAACTGAGGATACCAGAAAGTAATTATTAGTTCCAAGTGGTAATTTCAAATACCTGGATGTAAATTTAATACCTGGAGGTTATTTTAAATACCTGGTTGTAAATTTAAAAACCTGAAAGTTATATTAAATACATGGTTGTAAATTTAATACCTAGAGGTAATTTTAAACACCAAAACAAGAAAGTAATTATATATCCTAAGGTAATTTTAATTACTAGTACAAGAAAGTAATTATTAATACCCTAAGATATAAATACCTGAAGATGATTTTTATTACTAGAAATTAATCTTAAATACCATTACCAGATGGTAGTTATATATACCTAAAGGTAATTTTTAATACCAGTCAGTACTCTTAAATACCAATACCTGAAAGTAATTGTTACTACCCTGAAGGAAATTTTTAATTCCAGAAAGTACTTTTAGGTGTATTGAATCGGTAATTTTAAGACAATTTTCAATTGTACCTATTTTATATTGAACTATGTATATATAGATTTGTATGCACAGATTTAATTAATAATAAACTATTATTTTCTACTAAATTAACGAAGAACAATAAGGGGAGACAACAATTAAAGATTTTAGATTTTAGTCAAAATACGTTTTTTTAACAATTTAGTAATATTTTTTACTCAAAAATTAATAATTATTGACTTAAGAAATATATATTTTAATTACTAAACAGCTAAGTAAAAGAACAATCATATATATATATATATATATATATATATATATATATATATATATATATATATATATATATATATATATATATATATATATATATATATATATATATATATTTTGCACAAAAAGATTAAAACTACATATTTTATTTTATACATGTATTGGATAATATATTTTGTACTGGAAAATTTCTAAAAAGCAGTAATAATAATAATAATAATAATAATAATAATAATAATAATAATATGTAATAATAATGTAATAATGGCAATATATGAATACTGTAGTATGAAATAATATAAATAATTTAAGATAGATTAAGTTTAGAGAAGAATCAATTATAAATGATATACTATATGTAAAAAATTCAAGACTTCTAACCTTAATGCTATTAGTTAACACCATCCTCATCCTACAAACCCTATAAACACTTTAATAGTCTAAGCGTGTGTGTGTAATTATTATTATTATTATTATTATTATTAATCAGTATTTCTATTCTTACTGTGTACTGACAAAACAATTCATAACTACCCTTCCTAACAAAAGGTATATTATGTATATTATTATTATTAATATTCTTATTATACCTATTATATATATATATATTATATATATATATATATTA
>JABUQX010024020.1:7500-17500 GCA_015478945.1 Trachelipus rathkii | reverse complement strand
CATGATAGGACAGACGAGCATCGGACGTGCATTGATTTTTTTAACCGAAGGCATTGGATAAAAAGAGGGAGCTATTCTCGGAAACCGAGAGAGTGGAATTTAAGGAGAACCCCAGTTCTCCACGTTGTGTCATAAGCTTTTTCAAGTTCGAAAAGATACACCCAGAACTATCCCGCCAGTTCAGAAGATTTCCCGGATTTCATGGTCCAGTCTTAACAAGAGATCCCCGGTCAAACGATTTTTGGCAGAAGCCAAACTGGAAGTTTTAAAAAACCTGGCGACACTCCATAATAGGGAGAAGGTGGTCTGTAAATATTTTCTCCATTAATTTGAAAGTATGACAGGCCAGCAAAATTGGTCTTTGGTTGTCTGCCAACTTCGGATCTTTCTCAGGTTTGCGAACAGGGAATGCAAAAGCTGTTGTCCAAACAGATATAAAAGAAAATTCGATTCAGATTCTATTATACAGATCCAGAATGAACAATGATGCAGAAGGGTGATTGTGGCGGAGCATTATTTAAGAAATGATGCCTAGGTCATAAGCACCGTCTTTGCTATTAACCAGTACAGTGAAAATACGGTTATTGGTATGATCTTTCTCTTTCTCTGTTGGAAAGTTCGGCTTTGTAGTATTAATTCTTAATTTTTGAAAGGCTTAAGGATAGTGGAAGAGCTCGAGTGCGTAGCAAAGCAGTAACCTAATGCATCCGCAACAACTGCTGGAGCAAAGATCGTATTGATTAAATCAAGCAGATAACAAAGGACTGTGGGGAGAGAGTTGTTAGAGTGGCGTAATATTTTCTGACTAACTTTCCGCACTGAAGAAATTGGAGTTGTAGAGTTATCAGTCGAAATATAAGTTTGAAAACACTGTTTACGTTTTTGGAGATTGATTGGAAAAAGATCTCGCAGCAGCAGCTTTAAAAAAATCATGTTTGGAGTTGTGCGGGCCCGTTAATATTGACTGTAAAAAAAATTTCTTCTCCCAGTTAGCTTGTGAATGCTCTTAGGACCACCAAATGGCTGGCGAACGCTTACATGCGGAAGATAGCGGGATTCAAGGTTCTGCTTCTGCTATTGTGATGATAACTTGCTGGAAGAAGCTAAAGGCCGCGCCAATGGTCGCCGCTTATTGAAGGGGGAGTGAGTGTGGGATAGCTTTGACCTAATGAAAAGAGGCTCACGCCGCTCGATTTTAACCCCAGCGGAGACGAGGTTTTAACATTAGTCTCGGTGCGAGTTTTTGTAAAGCTCTCGGGTAATGGTCACTGTCATATATGTAACCAAAGTGGGACCATGTGAAACGATTCATAAGAGAACGGGAGCAAAAGAAAATATATATACAGGAAGAAGAGTGAATATTTTAATGTTAATATGTAGGGAGTCCAGTGTTAAGGTATCCCGGGGAAAAGGATGTTAAGAGATCGACAAGGATCTTAGGCGAAGTTGAGGATTCACCCTATAGGGTTGACAAAGGTTAAAGTCTCCTATTATAACAACCAGAGTGGGGAGATGCTTAAAAAATTCGTCCAAATCAGTAGTTGTGTTGCTATAAATATTATGTGGATGGTCTTCTTGAGTCAGTTGTCTCTATGTGGCTAGGAGTATTGATGGAAATGGAATTAGATGGGGCGGAAAGGTTGTGGCTTGGGTCCCAAAGAAAAGGAGTAGCAAATCCAATTGGTAAGGAATAGTCGTTCAACAAAGATTTGGGCTGTACGATAGTTTTTGGGCGGAAGTTTGGGGGGGTATTTGGTGGAGGGGCTTCGTCATCAATGCAAAGTAAGTTGAGTTCAGCCAAGTTCATGTTATTATGTGGACTTGATTGGTCATTAGAAGAGCAACCAAAATGCTCATATTTAGGAATGGGAGAGATGCCAATATCTCCCAAGCAAGCAGATTCAGAAATAGTACTGCCACCTTTTTGTGAGGGCGTTGGAGTTGCAATATTTGAATCCAATATAGGATCCGTTGGGCTGCAAAAGTCTAATGCTGGAGACTTTGTCAATGAGACATCAGGTGGTTGCTTTTGAAAGACCGGACAATTTGAGTTAGAATGGGACACCTCTGGGTACCATTTCATGCCACAAATGGATACAAAACGCTTGGAGCATTTTCTTTGAGCGGTTTTCTATTCACTTCTATTAGAAGCGCAGGAAGCGTTAGATGAGAGTGGGTCGTCACATGAAGTTCCATTTGGGAACTAGAATCCGTTTCACTCGGTATGACATAGAATTCTTTAGGGAGTGCTCTAATAGAATACCCTTAAGAAGAGTTGTATGAGAATTGGGATGAGCTAGAATAATCCCGCAAGCTATCAAAGGGTTGGAAGGTGGGTTGGTCGACAGATGTGGTTGTTTTTTTGTACAATCTATTGATGTCATTTATTTTGTCTCAGGCATAGACCTATGGCGAGGTCTCTTCTTAGTTTCATTTTTACATCTGGGGTGGATGTGTTCTGCTTTAGAAATGCGGTTGTTTTTTTATAGGGGTGCGGCAGAACCGATTGAGCAATTTTGAAGAGTTATAAAAATGTAATGGGAGTACATAGAGATGACATGTTATTATACTCGAGGTTGGGAATTCTTACCATATTTAATAATAGCTGTGAATAGCTGAGGCAAGATAAGTGAATCCATGGTATATTAAAAAAAAGGTGTTCCACCTAATGGGTGTTGAGCCCATGAGGATTGTACCCGGTTGACCGTGCTAAGCGGCGGGGAATCTTTTATTATAGGTGTTCCAGAGGGGTCAGGGGTCAGGTCAGGGGTCAGGGGTCAGGGGTCAGGGGTCAGGGGTCAGGGGTCAGCAAGTGATGCGGCTCACAAATCTTCAGCACAGATGACGCAAGGTGCCCCTCCCATAAGAAAGAGTCACTCGGAATTCATCTACCTCTCTGGGATAAATAAAAGTAGATTGAAACTGTAGTGGAGGAACAGGACTTAAAAATATAAATAATTAATTTTGAAAACATGCTGGGGATGGAAGGGGGCGTAAAAGATACATTTGTGCCCAAGGCTAGGCACATAATAAATAGCTGGGACCGGAGGATGCACAAATCCCTTATTATTGGTTCTTATCACTATGGTATGTTCCAATTTACACCAAGAGCATAAACACCGTAACAAGAATCAATATTCCCCTGCGGGGATATACATACTATACATAATATATATTATATATATATATATTATATATATAATATATATATATATATATATATATATATATATATATATATATTAATATATATATGACATTTATAAGTGGTTGACTCCGTTAATATTTAGGTTAGGTTAATTTAGGTTGTTTGGTAAGTGGTTGACTCCGTTAATATTAGGTTAGGTTAATTTAGGTTAAGTTTGGTTAGGTTAGGTTAGGTTACCCTAAAATTATTAAAATAACGATACATTAATTATTGATTTTCGCTCCTGGAGTCAACCACTTATAAATAGTCATATATATATATAATATATAAATAACTATATATATATATTTATATATATATATATATATATATATATATATATATATATATTATAATATTATATATATATATATATATATATAAACACACTTATACCTGTATATTATAGTATATATATATATAATAATCTGACTGCTGTCTGGTTGGACGTATTAAAAAGAGAAGAGAGAGAAAGGAAAGAGAAGAACTAGAAGAAAGAAATAGAAGCCTACCAACAACTACAAGCGAGATTTCTATATTTGTAGAGGAGAGATTGGACATACTTAAAAACTTTTTAAGAGTCTGTAATGTAAAGAAATAAACCAAATCGAAGAATATTACAATGCAAAATTTTTAAAATTAATGCAAAATTAAAATCTATATTAGCTACAGGAAGAGTAACAAAATTTTATTCTTGAGTTCTTTGACAAAATAAAGTTAAAATAAATGGAAGAGCAACAAAATTTTGATTGTTATCTTTTAGAAATTTTAAAAAAAAAAAGCAAAAAATAAAATAAAATTAAAAACTTAAAACATAAATTTAAGTGGATTAGTTAAAATAATAGACAGGAAATGGTATTATTAGAAGAATAGATATTTGGACGCAGTCAGGACATAAGAAAAATTTCTTTCGCATGGTCAAAGGGCGACAGGGCTAGCAACCCGGCCCTTTTACTTTTGTGCTTTTTCGCCTTGAAAAACTCCTGGACGGCATCGGAAACTTTTGCGCCCTATAGGAAACACGATCTTCTGCGAGAGCTTCTGCGACGAAGAACGATTTTGGAAGGCCCAAATTGGAAAAATGCTAGTCCATTGATAAGGGTGAAAACCCATTACAATGAGTATTATAACTCAAGGACTAGCATTCGAAAAACATTGGGACTGAGAAGAGTTTTCTTTAGAGTGCCTCCAAGATCAAGAGTTTTCGAAGGCCAGAAGAAAGAAGATGCTGGTCAACTGACAGGGCGAAAGTCCTACCAGAGAGATGGTGTATATAGATATTTAGTATTATATATAATATATATATAATATATATATATATATATATATATATATTATATATATATATATAATATATATATATATTATATTTATATATATATAGATATATATAATATATAATTTATATATATAATATATAATATATATATAATAATATATAATTATAATAATATATATATATATATAAATATATAATATATTATATATATATTATATATATATATATATTATATAATATATAATATAATACTAATATATATATATATTATATATATATATAGATATATATATATATATATATTATATATAATATTATATTTATAATATATATAATTATAATTATATATTATATATATATATATATATATATATATATATTATATATATTATATTATAATATATATATTATATATATATATATATATATAAAGCTAAAAGGACCAAAACAAACTTAAACATTATTACTACAAAATCTATTGCCGACTAGTTTCGGGTGATCAAATCTTCTACCCATTCTCAAGGCTAAAAGTAGAATGAATAAAAAAAAATAAAAACTTACAATTTGAAATATAAAATAAATAAATAAATAAATAAGTATGTATATAAAATATGACATTTCAGAAAAAGCATTGTCAAATGGCGAAATTTCACTTCAAAATTATAATATTATCAGAATGTAAATTTTCATTTAACTTAGGTTTGTGGGTGCCATATAAACAAAAGATTCCAACAAATGGAGATCCGGCTCATGTTCAAAATCATAAAATTTTAAAATTTGTATCCATTATAGGGTGATTTGATAGCAGAGAATTTGCCGAGTAACAGACCGAATAGGGGGATGATGCAATTGTTCTTCAAAGTTCTGAAGGAAACACCTTTTGTGTTCGGCGATGGGGGTTGAAAGACTTCGAGTAGTCTTCCCAATATAATAATATATTAGTATATATATATATATATATATATATATATATATATATATATATATATTATATATATATTATATATATATATATATATAATATATATATATATATATATATATATATAGGCCCTTTTTTATTTCGTCACGACATTTTATTTTTATGAAAGCATTTATGCATTCGGACAAGTTATTTTTTTAAATTTTTTTTGAAGCTTAAAAATGATTATATATATATATATATATATATATATATATATATATAATAATATAATATATAAGAAAATAAATATATATATATATATATATATATATATATATATATATATATATATATTATATATATAATACATATATAAATATAAAAATATTATTATAGTATATATATTAATATTTATATCACATATATATATATATATATATATATATATATATATATATATATATATATATAGGCCAGCCTCTAGAAGAGACACAATCCATATCTCAAAAACTACAATAGCTACAGGGAAAAGGAATACATTGTTGGAATCCTGGCAAAATTTTACCGAGGAAAACTGTAAAAAAAAAAAAAAAAAATCTCAAAAACTACAATAGCTACAGGGAAAAGAAATACATTTTTGGAATCCTTGTAAAATTTTAGTTAGGAAAATGTAAAAAAAAAAAAAAATTAACATAAAAATTGGCTATTTTTTTTTGGGGGGGGGAGCTGGGACATAGTTATAAAATATATATATTATTTGTAAGGGTATTACACGGCAATGTAGGGGCTCGAGCCGACGGGGAACACAGGGGGGGACGTTTTCCATACCCCGTAGGGGAGGGGCGGAGGAACCCCCGCGACACCCAAATACCAAAGAGCGGGGGTTCCGGAGACCCTCCCCGGAGGGGGGGAATTAGTCCTACCCCGTAGTTCCCTGGAAGGCCGAGAGACCCGACTCCTGCATCAGTGCGGTATACCCTTGGGGTATTCTTTTTAGTTAAAAGAAAAAAAGCAAAAATTTAATAGAAAGTTCTATTTATTTTAACGGGTAACGTATAAAAAGTCTCTAATAAGCTTTCTACTCATATTAATATTATTAATAAAATAATTTTATTTTATTTTTTTATTTTTTTTTTTACATTTTCCTACTTAATATTTTATTTGTTCCAAAAATGTATTTTTTTTCTCTGTAGTTATTGTAGTTTTTTTTTTTTTTTTTTTTTTTTTTTTTTTTTTTTTTTTTTTTTTTTTTTTTTTTCCTCCCACAAAAATTAGACCAGCATCCCAGCAATGTATTCCTTTTCCCGGTTCCTTTTCAAGGTCAGGATTTATTTAAAAGTATATTAAAATGTATATATGAATTTAAAACTATTTAATTTTAAGTACTATTTAATATTATTTATAAGGTATATTTTCCTTGAAATTATATGTATAAAAAGAATTGGTTTTCTTAAATTTGTAACTTTTTGAACTTCACAATAAATTGAATATATTTTTTTCTTAAGATTATTTCTTATTTTTTTTAATTTAACTTAATGTTGAATTTTTGTTCGTATGCATTCATTAGTCAGAAAATAATAAATGTTGTGATGAAGTAAAAAAGGTCCTACGAGATAAATATAATATATATTATATAAGATATTATATAAATATATTTACTATATATATTATATATATTATATAATATATATATATAATATATTATATATATATATATATATATATATATATATATAATATATATATTATATATAGGCCCTGTTATGTTTTAAGACTCCGTCAGTTTTGATTTTTTTTTTGTTTTTTTTTAACATATTGCTAGTATATGATACTAACAATGAATTTCAGGGGTGATGGACATGATTCAAAAGTTCGAAATATTTTAAATAATTATTTAAAAATCACATTTATATCAATAAAATTTAAAAAATGGAATATCTCGAAAAGTACGACACTTACAGAAAAACCAATTACATATTTGAAATCAGCGTATAAAGCTTATTAAAAAAATGTAAAAAACAAAAAAAAATATTTTTTTTTTCATAAATGAAATATCTCGAAAAGTACAACACTTACAGAAAAACCAATTACATATTTGGAATCAGCGTGTTAAAGATTATTAAAAAAATAAAAAAAAAAAAAAAATTTTTTTTTTTTTAAAAAAAAAAAAAAAAAAAAAAAAAAAAAATTAGGGGGCTCGAGCCGACGGGGGACAGAGGGGGGGACGTTTTCCATACCCCGTAGGGGAGGGGCGGAGGAACCCCCGCGACACCCAATTACCAAAGAGCGGGGTTCGGAGACCCCCCCGGAGGGGGGGAAATAGTCCTACCCTTGTCGTTCCCCCGGAAGGCCGAGAGACCGACTCCTGCCATCTTTGCTGTTTTAAAACCTTGGGTATTCCTTTAGTTAAAAAAAAAAAAAAAAAAATTTAAATCTGAGGGTGTCGTTAAAACAAAAATTGAACTATATATTTTTGAATCATGTTCGTTCCCACCCTTTAAATTGACTGTTAGGATCATAACTAGAATATATGAAAAAAAAAAAAAAAAAAAAAAAAAAAAAAAAACTGAAGTAGAAAAACAAACAAGGTTCTTATATATATATATATATATATATATATATATAAAATATATATATATATATATAATATATATATATAATATATATATATATATATTATATATTATATTATATATATATATAATATATTATATACTATATATAATCCTCAATTTTCAAAATGTCACTCAACCATTTTTTTCTTACTCTTGTCAGCCCATCAGCTTTATTAAATTCCGATTTCACCAAGGACACCTCCAAAACTATTCCAAATTCGTCAATTATATCTCTTATAATTCCCAATCTTCTCTTCACAATCATCTCCGAAATTCCCTTTGACTTTATTCTACTCTCCAATCCAATAGTGTTCTTCAACCAACTCCATACCGATCTTGAATCCGTCACAACTAAGACCCTTTTCAAATTCCATTTCAAACACAAATTGAGTCCCTTCACTACAGCCTCCAACTCTGCTACATTTATATGTCCATGATCAGAATTTTTCCTCAGCCAACTCGCATCCTCCACAACTTCATCCCCAATCTCCAAGACACACCCAATACCAATGTTACTTGCGTCGCACCATATTTTCCCCGAATCCGAATTGCTCACGTTCCAAACACCCCTCACCGGGTCCTCACTCTTAACTTCCTTTAATATATTCTTTATAAATTCCTCACATTTCGAGCCAATCCCTTCGCTCCATTTCTTCCCTTCCGCCATCCTTTTTGCAAAACTGCAAGCAACTCTCAACCAACCTGCAACAGGGTAGTGACCCACCAATTTCCCGCACAACGAAAACAACATTCTTCTTGAGATCCTCTTTCCATCTTCAACTTCAGGCAGATCATTCCCCCTATTGAATCTTATTTTTCCGTCATTACCCCTTTTAATTTTCATACCCAACACCTTACCTCCAACCACATTCTCTGCGTCTTTACATTCCAGACCATACTTTCGAAGATGACTCCTTACTTCTTCTGCCGAGATTATATTTTCATCAACGATTATATCGTCTATATACGAATCTGTTCCTTTTTTAACCTTTTCGTCCAAGCTCCTAACCTCTCCCAGAATTCTACTCATAATTCTTGGAGCACAATTCAATCCGAATCCCAACCTCGTTAAACAAAACGTTTCCCCCTTAAACCTTACTAATTGGTGCTTCCATAGGCTTTTATCCACGTGTATTTGTAGATATGCTTTCCTCAAATCAACAATCTTACTCCCACCCTCCATTTTTCTCCACTTCCTTATTGTCTCATCACAAACTGGAACTTCATCTCCTGTATGACATTCCACGAATTTGTTTAAAGCCCTGAAGTCTAATACAGGTCTTACCTTCCCCTTGTTTACTTGTTCCACCGCCATCAACGTCACTAACGAATCTACTTCCCCTTTCCACTCTTTCAAAATTCCCTCCTTTTTCCATTCTTCGATTTCCGACTCGAACTTTTCCATTTTCTCTTTGTTCGAATGTTTCCCGAACATATCAATTTTATTTTTTAACTTTGGTTCTTCTTTTCTCCAGTTCCATTTCACAATCCATTTTTCCCCATCAAATTTTGCAGAAAAATCTTTATCAGATATTTCCCTAACACCATTTGACTCTTTCTTTAAACTCTCACTGTTTTCAAATGAACAATCAGTTTTCTTTGAATCTCCGTAGTTTTTCACACAACCACTCTTTTCTCTAAAATCAGGATCAAAATACCCCTTACCTCCACTGATAACCACCCCTCCAAATTTCTCAATAGCATCCAATCCCAATATTACTTCCACTCCACCAAAAAGTTTTTCCATTACAATGACCTCCATTTTTTGTTTTTTTATTATTAACACAAAATTCTACCGTAGCATTACCCAAACTCTTAACACTTCTTCCATCAAATGCCAAAATTTCTTCACTATTTCCGTTACTAGATACCAGCCTCCTTATCACTAAACTTTTTGAGCAACCTGAATCAACTACTCCAACCACTTCTTTATTATTTAATTTAATCTTAACCTTAATTAATTTGTCGGATCTCAGAGCTGTTCCCGACGCAACAACTCTGTCTTTCTCGTTTCC
>JABUQX010024019.1:0-18310 GCA_015478945.1 Trachelipus rathkii | reverse complement strand
TAAAGCGTAAGATTTATTATGAAGTATAAATTTATTTTTTATATATAAATAAAGGTTTCAATCATAATTGAATAAATTAATTAGGTATTAATAAAAACAATAATATTGAAATAATTCATTTAAAAAATCAGTCCTCAAATTTTTAATAGACAATACTGAAATTAATCATATTAATATATTCCCACGGGTTTCTCTAGCTTTATTTTGAGTAATGTCATTTTTATGAACACATTAAGTTTTATTTCAAATATATGCTGATAAATACGATTAAAAACTCAATTTTAAAGATTTACACAAAATTAATTTACCAATAGTATAGTAAAATTTAGTGAATATCGTTACATTTTAGAGTTATTATGATTCACTATTGATCGCAAATTATAGAGCGCCAAGAGCGCAACCAATGTAAAATTTAGGACGTTAAATTTTGTGCTCAGTTAATTTAAAACAGCGTTTTTCGACAAGTAAGAGTATAAAGTATATTTGGAGATATATATTCAAAAAAACTCTAATAATAGTTGTGAAATTGTCCATGAGAACTAACGTCAATAATTGAAGCGACACCTGTATATAACTCAAATATTTTAACTCAAAAATATACTTTACTGCTTTTTGAATGAATTTGGGAGTGCAGGAGAGCACATAACAGTTATAATATTGCAATTGCTGAAATTCAATAACGCGTTAAAATACTCCAATTATTAAGAATTAACCAATAATTCAAAATGTTAGAAATATTAGGGAATATCGAACTTTTAGAGTTCTAAATTCGTTTAATGTGAAAATTTAAACAAAAAGCGTAATAATCGATAAGTATATATAATATTAATTATAATTAAAACAGGTTTTCACAACTAATGATAGTATAACTTTCATGATTAAAATAGTTATCATAAAATATATTATCAATCTAAATTTTTCATTATATAAGATATACTAGAGTCAAGATTAAATACACTGTCAGTTAACATTCGCAAGTAATTTAAATTGCACAATTATCTGCTTGAAATATACATATTTAGCATTTCATGAGATACACGGATTATTTTTTCCAAATGGCTGAAGAGATTCTGTGTTACAAAATACTTAAATCTATGGGATTCTGTCATAATATTTAACTAACTAGAAAAGGAAATCGTACTTTTTAGAGGTTCTTGAAATTTTGTAGTGAATTTAAAGGAAAAGCGTTAATTTAGAAGTTAAAATTTTTTATTAAACAGGTTTCGACAACTAATGAAATTTGGATATTGATAAAAAAATGAAATAGAAAAATAGTTCATTAAAAAACGTCAATTAAGACAGCCATAAACAAATAATAAATGTTTGATCCTCCCTTTGTGCATGAGTCTCGCGCGCTCTTCTCTTTGAAATGTGATAGTTCACCATCAATGAGAATGCCAAGACATATTGGATTATTTATAACATCGAATTAGAGTAGCTGAAATTGCGTTAGAAGAATAATTTCACTCTTCGGAGTCAATACCCTTGACATGATAAATTTCAAATGTTGAAATTTGTGGGCAGAAAGATCGTACCTGTGTTCAACAAGTTTGGAATCAGATAAATGTCCACTGTATATGTGGAATGATAATTGTGAGCTAATAATGAGACGATATAGCTCTCTGTAGATAGTGCTATCACTCGTGTGCATATTAATGTCTTATTCAGATACGATTATGTATGAGCTAAATGAAAACTCAATTTCCGCCATATGTTCGGGTTATATATAAAATATATCATAAGATATATCGTCCTGCGTCGACATTTATTAACACTCGACGTCCACAGACACTTTTCATATGCACCATCATAAGACCAGGTATAATAAAAGATCTCTTGTCCGGTGATGTTGCACTGGTAATTTATCATTGATGAGGAATATGAGCGACACTCTTTTGTGATGTAACACAGATTATTTTTATATCGCGCGATAACTCGTGAAAATACCGTTTAAAAAACTCAATTTTAAAGCATTTAGACCCCAAATATTTCCAATGTCCCGAAATTAGGAAAAAATTCATTACTTTAAGAGTTCAAATTGTAAGTTGAAAATTTAAGAAAAGCGTAATTTTAGAAGTTTAAACTTTTTATAATAGAAAAAGGCGAATATACTTGAGTTATTATCACAACGTCTCCAGTGAGAAAAGATGAGGTCTCGGGCCAATTTGGCCTTTCATCTAGTCCAGCATAGTTATGAGAAGAGCGTGTCATTAAAATCCAACATAGAGATAATCGATTATGTTTAAGGACCCTAAACTCCTTATCGAGTATGGTAGTGCACTGTTCAGTGTCTTGTGGAAAATGAAGGCCCTAGTTTCAATGGAAACATTATTTAAGACTGTGTTCAATGCTGGGATTTACACTATCGTGTGTTAATTAATACTGCAAATCGGAGTCTTAATATATTTGACCATAATATAGTTGTGAAGAATGGTCTGGAAATTTATGATACGAAAATCTTACATTGTATTTAAAGAGATAATAACGTAAAAGTGTGTGTCTGTTGGTTAATAGTAAAGAATATCAGAACGCACAATAGTGTTGTCAGATAACGATATTAAAAATTTTTTATTAAACAGGTCTTTTAAAATACATATATATGAAAAATATTTTGCGTGCCGTATATAAACAAAAATATATTGAGACATTGTGCATTGAGAAGAAGGAGAATCGATGACGCATGATGGATATACACCTCTAAGGACACAGAACTCTAGAAATAAACGTTATCCTCACTCTTACTGTCTTCTTTTTGTAGTTTTGCATTTCGAATGGCCAAACGATCAAGTAATATATATCCATAGCTCGGCTAGATAAAAATATCACCGTGTATAACTGAGCTCTAATTCTTATATGGATTTATATCAAATTAAATTTATTCTACAAATGTTGATAATTTAGGAATATTACGTACTTATTTAATAGTAAGTTTCTATTAGACATTTGTATATTAAGAAATTAAATAATTTAAAAGCTGTATGTCAAAGTTAAATATTATTTATATATATAAAAACAGTGTTTTCACAATCATAATTGATAAAATATGTTTATAATATAAAAATCAAATAAGTATTGAAATTTCATAATAAACTTTCAATTTAAGACATCTAAAACTACTAATAAATTCACTTTTCTGACATTTTACAAATTATAGCAATATTATCATAATATAAATCACATTATATATTTTTCTATATCTGAATAATACCTCACGTAAAAACTCAATTTTAAGATTAATAACATAAAATAATTTTTCAATAATGTTTGAAAATTTATGGGAATAAAATTTCTGATACTTTATTATAGAGAAGTTATTCTAAAATCGGTATGATAAATTTAAGGAATATATGATGGGAACAGCTTTAGAAGTGATATAATATTATATTTTATATTAAAATAACAGTTACATGAAGACTAAATGAAATATTTATATAGTGATATATAAAAACAATATAATTGAAATTTCATATTAAAAATCGTAATTACAATTTATAATCAACGTGATAAAACAATATATAATATAAATCTCTTTTCGCTTTTATAAATTGCAATCAATTGTATAAACACATTATTTTATTCTTCACAATGTTTTAAAAATAATTTATCCCATAAATATAATTTTTCAAAATTTTCAATATCATTTCCAAATTTTGGATTTTAAGAAAATACGTACTTTTAAATAAATGAATTGTATATGAATGTGAATAATAATTAGAGATTTATGTTATAATATATTTTAGATAAGTATATAATATTTTTTATTATACATATAAGTGAGTTTTTACACTAACTTATATAGAGTGGAAATATTATGGCTATATATAAAAAATAACATAGTTTTAAAGTTTTCATTTTCATATTAATAAATAAGTCCGCACAATAGGTAATATAATTTTGTGTAGTATATCTCCCTGAACTCAAAAAAAATTATAGATAATAATAAACTGAAAGTGATTAATATTTTTTTCTTCTTTTGGATTATAAGTGATAAACATCAATTTGTTTTCCACATAATATCAGGTTTCTCTCCAAAGAGTGCTGAATAAGCTAGCTCGTGCTCTCAGACTACAAGAGATCATGAGAATATATACCAAATTTAATATCTACAATAATGTTTCTAGAATATTTTAGTGAAAAGAGTCGTTACTTTCGAAAATGTTATCATATATTTGGTGTAATGTGAAAGAGTTACGAGAATGATACTGTCATTTGACGTAATTTTAGGAAGTTAAAATCGGTGTGTTTATATTTAAACAAGTTTACAAACTAATGAAATATTTGGGGTATTATATATTTATAGAATAAATATTGAAAATTTCCTTTAAAAGACTGTCGCACTCTAGTAGAGACATTGCACAATCTAAAATCGCAAATTAAAAGAAGTTTGAATTGGGTGCATAAGATTGCCCAGTTTTTTAAGGATTGTTTGATAATAAGACAATTTAATTGAGTTATTTCTAATTATATATGCCTAGAATTAATTTATATCCGTTAAAAACTCCCTGACTTTCTACTGAGTTGTGTCAAATAAATAATTCTCACAAATGTTTCTCACAGGAACTTTACTGCCGAGATATTATATTTCGCATAGAGCTCTCCACAGAGGAAGTTACGTCAAATTAATGCTGGGAAATTGATATTGTAGAAATTTAGAAAAAGACGTAATTTTAGAATTTTTAAAACTATTATTTTCTTATCTTGAACAGAGTTTATAATGACCACTTCCAATGATAAAAAATTAATTTATGATCATTGTAATTCTACACAACGAGAATAGATTATGATAAGAGTGATTACCTTTTTATTATACAATGATATTCGTATCAATTAAAGATCAAACTTTAGAATATATCATAACATCTCTTATAAAAAGTTCTATATTAATATGACTATTATATTGAATAATAGTGAGAATATTTTCTATTCGCAACATATTTGAATATTTTTTTTCACTATGCTCGCAAAAATCTGATACCGTGTCAAACTAATAAACACATCATTGATAGAATATTACACAAATATAACTCTCGAGATGAGATATAATATTAGTGAAAAATCCGAGTGTTGACTGTATAATGCTTAATTAGAAAATACTGTAAATAATAGATCAATTCACATAAAAATAGAACATGACACAGTGTTTTTACATTTTTTCATACTGCAATAGAGAGATCAAAATTTTTTATGAAACAAATAGATGGTGTTTCTCTCACAACATATAAACTGAAGCTTTATTGATGCTATAATATTAATATAGAGAATATGATAATAATTCTATTACAATGTAAATTGAAGATCAGGAATAGCATTTCTTAAAAACAATTTGAAAAGAAGATTATCCTTTGCATGACTTTTACAATGGTCGTGGTATTTACCATAGTAGAAGAACAATTTATACTGTTTCACAAAATGCTTGCCGAAGGTATCCGTGTGAATATGAAAAGAAGCATCAAAATGTTTAAGGAATCTTAATCCAGAAATGAATTCATGCTAGATAACTCTTTGAATGATAATTATTAGGAAATGACAATCGGGCAGTATGAAGCTTCTCAGAGTTCTAAAGATTTGTATTGGTCGAATAATTTAAGAAAAAAGGCGCTTAAATTTTAGAGGTTATAATTTTTTATTAAAAACAAGGTTATCCACAAAGACACTAATAGAGATTATCAATAGGTATAGAGATTTTAATTAACAATATAAAATATAAACAAAAAAATATTTCCAATATATCTACTCTTATTTTATACAACACTGCTCACTCATTTAAGAACACCCTAATATTAATGTCATAACATACGATGATCACCTTCTTCCTGTTCGCAATATTATTTATTGTGGACAATTTCAATGTCACACATATATAATTATTTAACCAAACATTCTGGATAGCACCTAGTTACAAGTATACACCCGTTAATGAGAGACTCGAGATCTTTTAAATTTACCCAATAATTTCAAATGTTGAATATTTAGGTTAATAGATACGAGATATTTTATAGAAGTGACATGTATTACTAGATATACTATGGCAGTAATACTTGCTATATGACGCACAGTGGATATATTGTTTGATTAGTGTGAAAATAGTTGTTGTATTTTTGATATGAGTTGTTTATTGATATGTTTTCTAGTTTGTTATATGTATCGTATGTTTGGTTGTTGTCCTCTGTTGTTGTTGAATTGAATTATTAATGTGATATGATATGTTTTGTTTGTTGTTATATAAGATATGTTCTGTTGATGTATGAGTATTGTGTGCTCATTTGAAACATTAAGTTGACTCTGTGTCCAGATATGTTTTCAATGACATCCGTATAAAGCCTTTAACTTTAATAATATTCATCTTTTAATCCTTTTTGCTGACATGATCTCTCGCTATCGCATATATTGCACAATGCAAAGAAGCTTTAGTGTATTTTTCAAATGCTGAAAATACCCGTTAAAAAGACTCTCGAACTACCTATTAAATGAATATTTTATAGCCATTTATAGTTTCAATACGTGTTTGAAATTTAGGAAAATCGTACTTTTAGAGTTCTAAATACTAGTTGTAAATGAAGGTATATTAAGTTTAGCGTTAATTTTAGAAGTTAAATTTTTTTATTAAAACAGTTTTCACAACTATTTAAAATATTTGGTATATTAAAAACAAAATATTGAAATTTCATTAAAAAAAACGGTCAATTTAAGAACTAAAACTATTAATAATTCACTTTTCTGCTTTTTGAAATAGCATTTCAATGAAATTGACGTTTTTTTCAAATGCTGAAAAATACCGTTAAAAACTCAATTTTAGATTTACCAATAATTTCAAAATGTGAAATTTAGGAAAAATTCGTACTTTTAAGAGTTCTAAATTTTGTAATGTTAAAAGTTGTTTAAGGATAGTTTGACGTCGGTAATTTTTAAGAAGTTAAATTTTTGTATTTTTAAAAAAACTGCAGGTTTCACAAATGCGTACATGTGAAAAATTTGTCAAATGAACTCAAAATTTGTGAAATTTCATTAAAAACTGATCCAAATATTAAGTAACACGTTAAATCCAATAATTAATAAAATAAATATCTCTTATCTTATTATATTATTATATAATATTGCATATATTTATATATATATATAATATTATATTGAATATAAACTACATATAATTTTCATCAATATGTGCTGAATATATATATAATACTCACTCTGATTATTAAGAACTCAATTTTAAGATTTACCAAAATAATTTTCATAAATGTTGTAATTAGGAAAATATCGTTAACTTATTAGAGTTCTTAATATTATTGTATTAAATGTTGATAAATATGTAAGTGAAGTGCGTAATTATATTAGGTGAGTATATAAGTTAAAAAATATTTTATTATAAAACATTATTATAACTATAATATGAAAATATTTGGTATATTATAATAAAATAATAATTATATTGATAATTCTTAATTATAAAATACGTCGCAAAGGCAAAAAACCTTAAAATATATCTAATAATAATTCAACTTTTGCTTTTGATAATAGAGCAATTCATATTGACAAAACTAACATGTTTTTAAATTCGACTTTGAAAACCGTTAATAAAAACTACGCGAAATATCTAGTCAAGATAGTGACTAAAATGTTGAAAATTTATTTGAAAAATCGTAATTTTAGAGTTATCTCTAAACTTAGATAAATTATTATGAAATTTAAGGAATAAACTCACTTTGAAATTTTAGAGCCGCCTTCCATTAGTTAATAAATCTGTTTTTGCTTTTATGGAGAATTATTATATTGGTATATATAATCTCAAATATTTGAATTTCATTAACTAATCACTTATTGTCTATATAGGTCGTTAATTAATCAAGACATATTTCTACTTTCTGTCTGCAATTGAAAAATTGCATTTACTCTAAATGTAATTATTAAAATTTTTTATATTATTAAAATGTCACTGAATAATTAAACTGTATTAAAAATAACTCAAATTCTCGTTCTAAACAAGTGATGTTCTCATACATCCTTGTATAATTTGAAGAAGGGAACATAATATATACGTCATCTGTTTAAGAAGTTATCTTCAACTTTTGGTTGAAATCGAGTGAAAACATTTAAGTAAAATAGAACGTAGACTTTTGTTGATCAAGTTTACAGGTTCTTTTTAACTTTAAAACCAGGGTTTTCTCTATAATTATATACCAGTACTCGTAAGGCCATGTAAACAAATAACACAATAAAGAAAAGGAAAACAAACAAAGAACAGAACAACTTATTATATAAATATATATGATATATAGATACTCTTATTTTAAAGACATCTATAAGAACACTATTATAAAATTCACTTTCAGCTTTTCTGAAAAAATGCATTTAATGAAACACATTATTTTATTAAAATGGAAAAATAGTGTGTAAAAATAACTAATAAATAATTAATAATAAAAAAAACAGTAACATTGCACATACAACGAATGTTGAAGAACCTTCCGAAAAAGCACACTTAAAATTTATTTCCTATTAAATGATCTTAAGTTTGTCTCATTTAAGCGGAAATCATAGGATGCGGGTCAAAGTTTTAGAAAGTCTAGGAATATAATTCTTGTCATATCCTGGAAAAACACAAGGGTTTTTGCAAAACAACTTCAATTGGAATTATTATACAGGAATATACAAAAAACAAATATATTGAAAAATTTTGCCATATCAACAAAAAACCCGTCCAATTAAAGACATAAACAAGATTTATAAAAGTGATGTGTGTTTGGACTCTTATAGATTTAACGAACCCATAGAAACTTGAAATTTGCATTTCAGAATGAAAACAGCAGTTTTATATCTAGTATGCAGTTTGCATCTGTAACAAATTACGTTAAATACTCAATTGTAAGTAGTACCAAATAATTTCAATCGCGAGATTGAGAATTTAGGAAAAAATTCGTACTTTTCATAGTGCTATGTTTTTAATTTTGAAAAAGTTAATGTTGAAATAGGTGCGTGAAATATATAATTGAAGAGAGAATTAAAAATGTGATTTCCTTTAAAGTAACATGCTTTACACAATTAATGATAATATACTATAGTATTTTAAAAGCAAAAATATTGAATATGTCATTTAAAAAAAACATCGCAAATTTAGAACCTAGCGTAAAAAAAGAGTAAATAGATTCATCAATTACATAACTGTTTCTCGAAATTGCATTTCAAATTTAGAGGATAACATTGATTTTTTCACAATGCGCCTAGCGAATCCAGGGAAATACCGTTTTGTAAGACTTTAATCTATAAGATGCACTCTCCAAATACAAAAAAAGTTGAAAATTAGGAAAAAAACTTTAATGATCTATTAAGAGTTCATAAGAGTTTACTTGAGATGTAAAATATGCTTTCCTCAGGCGGTAATTTTTAGCGTTAAGATATATATTTATATATAACAACAGAGTTTTTACCACAAACTCACATGATAAATATTTGGTATATAAAAACAAATATATAATTTGAAAATATGTCGCATTAAAAGATACGTCGAATGAGATTTTCCCATAGGGTTACAGCAACCTAATGAAATTCAACTCCGCATCTCTGCTGCACGAGTGGTATGAAATATATAAACTAGTATTATTTTTGAAAGAGTTGATATGACACGAATGATAGACCAATTTTAAGATTTACAAAATAATTCAAAAGTGAGCTGTTATGTTCACAGCGTGCTTCTCTGAGTTCTAACTTTTTAATGGGAAAATTTAAGAAAAACCGCTAATTTTAGAAGTTAAAAATTTTTTATTAAACAGGTTTTCACAAACTAATGAAAATATTTGGTATATAAAAAACAAATATTGAAATTCCATTTAAAAAACGTCAATTTAAGACACCCGTTAAACCCAAATAGATATGAATATCTCCTCGTTTTATCATGTTTTTTGAGAAATGCTGCCTTCATCCACATTATTCCATACATTAATTACTTAGTGTTTGCTGACAAATTTTATAGTTATTGAAGTTGGAAGGCTTCATATGTTATACTAATAACTTCCGCTTTTTTAAGTTCTTACCAAAAAGGAAAATAAGAAAAAGAAACAAAACTAAACAGAAAAAAAAAACAACGGAAAATAAAAAAAATAATAAAATAAAAAAAAGAAGAGGTATAAATCCTTCGAAAAATTTAAACTTTATAAATATAAATATAAAAATTAAAACAAAAATAAATATAAATATAAATATAAATCCGGAGTTATAAATTGAGAAATAACGCATATCAAATAAGATTAATAAAATTCTTATTGAAAATACTGAAAGGCTCAAATTTGATGCTTGAATTAAAATATATTGAAAAGAGCGAAATTAGACCTTCACTATTTACATTCGATATGTAATACCCCCTATATATCTTACTCACACTATTACGCAGATTAGTGTAAGTGAGGACTAATAAACTTCATGCATGATATTATAACCTCACATATTACACTTACGATCCAAACAATACGATTAGTCATACCTATCTATTCAGAAGTATTCAATATTTAACCAGGTATAATATTATCATCTCTCTTAGACCTAAGTTAATTATTTAGGAATACGCCTCACTTCACTAAAATGTAGTACTTTATTTTATATATATTTAAAACAAAATTGAAACACATCATACCCACTAGAAGGTAAGCAACATATAGATCCTATTATACTGACTATTCAGTATGGAGACTGAACGACGCAATTAAGTGATATATACTCGAGCAAATTTATACTTTATGTATATACTTTAGGTTATTAATCATACATGAGATTGAAGTTATGCTCACATAAATACGATAAACTTCACTAGGGGCGTCAGCAGCGAATTATCCTTATATAAGTAAAGTTATATTATTAGTAACATTATTATATATATAAATTTATACTGAACGATCCAACAATCACATACTCAATCCTGTGTGAGTTTTTATTAAATAGTCTAAGGATGATTATATTTAATACATATTATATAAATCTATTTATATATATATATTATCTATATACAAATTCATATTAATAAATATTATATAATATATATATATATATGTTGGTTGTTAATTATATATAGCTTTATAATATATTACTAAAATCATTTCCTTTTATATAATTATCTATAATTATATATAATAGCCTATAAATCATGATAATAGTTTGAGTTCAACAGAGATCATATATAGTCTTTTATTAGTATGAGTTATAGATATTTTAATATTATATATATTACTAAATATATTTTCTTACTATATATAATATATATATATATAATATATTACATTTTTCATTATTATAAGTAACTTATATTATATATATCTTTATACCATTAGTATTATAATATAGACATATAGTATACAATTTATAATTATATAGTATAGGTATAGTATTAATATACTCATATAATAGTATATAATATAAATTCTATAAGATTAATAAATATACTAATATATATATATTTATATATAATACTAATATAGATGTATAAATATATATCAAAGTTCTAATTATATAGATGTATATTATATAATAATTTACTATAAATATAGGATATATATATATAATATATATATATATATATAGAGTATAATTACCTAATAATTAAAAATATATAAGTATAATATAATAGAAATTATATATACTATATATATATATATATAAATATATATATTATACGACTTATATATATACATTATATTATATATTATATATATATATATATAATATATATATAATATATATTATATATATATATATATATATTTATATATATATATATATTATATATATTATAATATTATATAATATATATATATATATATATATATATATATATATTATATAAATATTTATATTTATTATATAATACTATATAAATATAATATATATTAATATATCATATATAATATATATATATATATAGTATATTAAATCAGGTTGTTTTGTCTATGCCCCCACAAACTTAATTTTACAAAAATATGGATTATAAGAGGCTAATTAATTCCTATATGCTAGAATAAAGAGTGAAATTATTAATTAACCGCTACTATATATCGCAACGGAGGACATTTATGAGATAATTGTAAAAAGATTACACTTTAGAATCAATCATACAGCTATTAAAGTATCCAATACGTATAAATATATACTATTTCAGCCGTATTGAAAAACTAAAGACTATTTTAATATATCACGCAAGGATTATCTGAGTATCAATATACCTAACATCGTGAACGGAAATCTCCCTCAGGTAAAAAGTGAATAATAGGTATTGTAGAACAATGAAGTGTATATTCTACTATCACGTATGATATCATTATAAATAAGCTATATCACCACTATATAATATATATATACTATTATATATATAATAAGTTAACGTCACTTTAGAGTGAACTTTGTGGTTATTACTATGTGATTTGTCATGTGTAAATGGACAGCCCTACGGGAGCGAATCATTATAATATATTTGAAAAAGCATTAATTAACAATTAGTATCCCCAATCTTACTATGCCTTATAACACGATAACCTTATTTATTACATGTATTTTATATAATATGACCAATTAACTTCCTCGTGTAACGATAGTTTAGGATAACTGGATAATAGTAATCTATGTAAGAATATATAATCATACTTAATTATAGAGGTAGTAGAATATTTATATAATATACTTACGAAAATCTTACAGAGTACTGATTCATTTCACAGTCTATGTCAATGCTAGTCATTTAAACGTATTAAGAAAAGGGAACATTAGGAATAAGTCTCTCTTCGGTGGAAAGTCTACAGACCCATCACTGTTTGGTATATCTGGAGCATCCCCTCAGCTAATCGACAATTGATAGAGTAACGAATGTGCTTTTTGAATTAATTAAAGATGGAATGAAGAAGAAATAAAAACTGTACCTTTAAAAACGAAGGCCCACGATTTATAGGAGTCTTCGCCATTAATGAGTTGGGGTCTGTGAAAATGGCAAAGGATTCAGGATTCATATTCAATAAACGGTTTTTATATATTAAATGAGGGACAACTTATAGAGGAATATTTCAATAGTACTATCGGGAGAAAAGGAGCTTAAGTCTAACTCATGATGTAATCTTTATGAGATTATATAAAATTTTAATTATTTGAGGAGTAAGTGTCCAGTTTATTAATTATTCGTTCATCAATATATACTTTTTAAAATATATCAATTTAGGATAGAGCGAGGGGAAGATTGGGAGTAGTAAGGTTCGAATAGAATTGTCTGTATATTCATGGAACCGATAGCGAATGTATTCGTCTGTCCCCTGAAATTGTGTCCAAGTTGGAGCCGCGGCACACTTGGACCAGTCAGTGCCATTGTTTATCCGGTATATACCAGGGAATATAACAAAAGCCAAGGTACCGTAACGCCTCTTTAGTTGAACAGACAGCTATATTTTGGTGATGACGTTTAATCTCTTACAAATCGAGAAAAGAAAATTCTTTCACACTCGTTGTATATTATATTATATATATAATATAATTCTATATATATATATATATATATATAATTATATAATATAATATATATATATGATATTATACTATATATATATATATATTCCATTGAAAAATTAAAGCAATAAAAAATGTTCGATAAATTCTTAAATAAACACCCTTCTCCGATTTGGTACTTGATCGGGTGCATGGAAATGGTGCTTACCAATATACCATCGAAAGAAATTTTCTTTTTCCAATAACTGGAAAGTTAATAAAAGAAAAACTGATTAATATCATATTTTTTTATAAATTTTTACTTCAAAATTATTATAAAGCCATCAAAGTTGCATCCCCTGCCTTCCATAATTCGTTTAAATATTATTAGTTATTAATGAAGTTAGTTCATCAGGATAAGTCAATCATTTTCCCGAACTGAGATATATAAAGTATGTAGGGGCACTTTTACTGCTCTTTTTTTCCCCTCAGATGATTGAATGAAATGAGTATAATTAACCAGTTGATTAAAATATTTCTGGTCAAAGGTTCTGAGAAAATTGGAACTTGATAAAATTTATACTATGGATGTTAAAAATTTGTATGTCAATGGGACCTTATATTTAGGTAGTATCGGAGCACTATGTAAATCAGCAATACCTTAGATGTGAACCACAGTTTTTATTGACCAACACCTCTATATTTAAATAAGTAAAAGCCTCCCCTCAATTCTTGCAGACCCACGAAAACTTATTTGCCAATCACCTATATATATAATATATATATCATGTTTACCTATAATATCACTATACGTACTATAAATAAATAATACGGGCTAGGTAGGCTGGAGATAGCCCATATACTATTTACCCATTTATTTCACTTAGTTCATATAGACAATTTATTTCTTCTTGCATTTTATCTATTTATTCTTATATTTTTTATTATCTATATATATAATACCTATGAAAGTATAATCATATATATAAAATTAGTATAATACTCTCGAAAGAAACTTATATAACATGTACTAAAATTTCATGGAAAAAATTATGTAAAGCTTTTCATTAAGTATTAATAATAAATATTTATGATATATATTATATATATATTAATTAATATATTATATTAATTAATTATATATAATTATATAGTATATTATATTTATATATATATATATCATATATTAATATAATATGTATATATTAAAGTTATATATATATATACTCATATCATATATATATATATATAATATATATTATATATATATAATATATATATAATTAATATATATATTATTAATAATAATATATATATATATAATATTATATATTAATATATTTATATATATATATATATATATATAATAATATTTATACATATTATTAATATTATATATTATATTTAATATTAATATATATATATATTATATATATATATTAATATATATATATAATGATAGTAGTGTAAGAGCTCCAATTTTCTGGAAACGAAAACCTATCACACCTATGGTGGGTTTTTTCACGTCCTGACCTTTTATAATATTTGAGCTTCACCAATTTTGTTATACCCTAGCTACTGCGTACCTTTATTATGAACGCTTATTATATACCTTTTTGGGCTTGGTACCACGCTTAATTTATTTGAGCCCAACTTTTTTTACTGAGAACCTTGACTAGCTTATTATTTAAGGGAGCTTTACCTTTTTCTTTGGGCCTTTATACGCTATTTTTTATTGAGGGTTTATACCTTTATACCTATATTTTTATCGGACGCAATTTCACCTCACTTGAGCCGTCTTATCTTCATGGGTTCATTTATGGCCTCACACGGTTATTTTTATTTTGGGGCAGACCCTAATTATTATGTATTAGACAACCATACCTAATTATTTTAAGACCATCCCTATTCCAGTATATATGAAAAGGCGGTTGCGCCCAAAACGGGCTTGCGTCATGCACAAACCGAGAGTTGTACGTCAGTTAGACGCCCCCCCTATTTATATAACCGTCACTCCTATTAGTTTTTTTATATTTTCACTTGAGAAACCGTATATGAGGCAGCATTTTATTTTGCCCTACTAAGCTACGGGTTATAATTTTATGATTTACTTTACTTTAGGTAGATATAGGACTTATGCCCTATTATTTTGATGTTCTTTACCTTATTAAGATTATTGTTTGATTTCACACACTTAGCCTAAGATCACCCATGGGGTCAATTTGGCCCCACGGTATTTTTTAGGCTACCCTACTTTGGTCCTTGGATTATCAGTACCATGGGCAAATTATTTATGTTACCATACGGTAAAGTTTTATCGATATTATCCAACCCTTATATTTAGGGGGATAAAAGGAAAAAAAAATTATTATTTTCTTACCATTGAGTCATGTTAGTTTATATCTATAATGCACTAACGGTAGTCAATTTTTAGGTTTGCCATTTGGGATCAGTTTTTGCCACTACACGGTAATTTACTTTTATCAGATACTCAACCTCCTATTGGTTATAATTTTATTACCATGGGATTCATAATTTTTTTTTTAGGCTACACGGTAATATTTTTAGGTATTATCTTCCACTGGGTCATATTTATTTTAGTTACACCGCACTAGGAGTAAATATTATATTCGACCTATTAAACCATTATGGTATTCTTCTATATTAGGGTTACTCATTTTATTTGCCTACTAACGGTAATTATATATTCTAAACCCCAACTTCACTTTGTTTATTATACCATGGATCAATTTTATGACCTCAGGTAATTTGTTTGGTTATCCCCTATTTACCTTTAGGGACTATATAGCCTTCTATTTTTATGAAATTCTTAAAACTATGACTTGTTTAAAAATATTCGAGTTTGAATATTTAAATATTCGAGTTTATACCTTACCTTATCTTACCTTAGCTCGAAACAATTATTCCTATAGTGAGTGCATAATTTATTATAGACTTAGCATTATAGTTTATACGCTCTTAAACTAGGTGAACTGGCTTTGAGATGGTTACACAATATCACCAGTAAGAAGTACCAATAAGAGACGGCATGGTTCTATACCTAGTGTTCTACTGAGGTATAATAACAGATGAGTGCACCCAGGTGAGATGCACAGGTGATTTTGTGGCGCAATTTAGTGGGACGTACACCCCACATTCTCCGAAGTGCCAATGGTGCCAAAGTGAGTGCCACATAGTGCCAAAGTGAAGTGCCACAGCGAGGAGAGAGGTAGTGAAATCTACAGAGATGCCAGATTAGTGCCAACTGAGTGCCACTTTTTTTCAAGCCTTTTCTAGCCTCCCGCGTGTAACAGGAGTCCCGAAGATTGTACGCTCCCTAAAATTGGGTGTCTATCCCCTAGGTAATAAGGTATTGAGGAATCGATTGTGTATATTACAATCTGCTCACACAGGTACACTTACACTTTACCTCACCACACTCGAATATTTTGAATGCTCAGCATTAATGCCTCAGCATTGATGCCTCAGCATTATATGCCCCTCAGCATTGATTGCTCAGGCATTTAATGTTCCTCAAGCATTGATGCCTCAACTCTGAAGGTTCATCTTTGATGAGCTCATCTTTGATACCGTCATCTTTGATACCATCTATATTGATGATTCATCTTTGATGGAAATCACCTCTTGATTGGCCTCATCTCTCTACCCTACATCAAAGAACGGAGTTAATATTAATGTCTTCCCAGGTTCATAAGCTGCCCACCTCTAGATCATAAGCTGCCCCTCCCCGCAAAGGATGTGAGGCCTCCCGCACCACAGGCGCAATATTCCCGCGCGAATAAAAATATATATAGTACTATAGTCATGTCATTTTTATTTATACCTTAACATATTCCAAGAAGAATTTCGTCTTCAAATATACTTAACGGAGTCATTTTCATTTTTATTTCTACTTAAACATTTTTATTAGAAAAGACCATTTGTCGCGAACCCTAAAACCTGGACTCATTACAGACGCTATTTATTTAACACATATTTTTATTAACATTATTTTTACTTAATACTTTCTACTTAATAGCTTTTTAATTTCTAATTTTTAAAAAATATGTATGTAAGAAGAAAAAAATTCAGAGGTGTCTGATATATAAACATGTTATTTTACTCAATTGTAACGAAATTTATTAAAAAACATATCTTGTAAACATACCTTGAAAGCCGTAAGCAGTAAACAATAGAGGTTATTACCTAACACCTAGGGAGTTAGTATGCCTTTGGTTTTAACTTACTGCTTTACCTAACGCTTTCAAGTATCCTTTTCTGCTTTAACGGCTTTACTCCATGTCTGTTCTTTTGACTGCTTAAACCTACGTAGCGTTTCTGGCTGTTACTGCTCTTTCACCGCCTCATGCCTTTTAACACACTTGCTTTATACTCCTGCTGCTTTAATACTGTTTTAAAACTCTCGTGTCTTTACTGTTTTAAACTCCTCGCTCTCCTGCTTTACTGCTTTAAAACCTCATATATTTATTAACATTATGTTCTCTTTTATATTTATTTTGGTTTTAAACTTTTTATTTACCTCTATTTTTTTGCTATTTTTAATATGAATGTTTGTTTAATCTCCTTTTGTCTATTTTCTATGTATTTCTTATTTATTACGAGATTTTTGGTTTAATACTCTTTTTATTTGTTCTTATAGATTAGTGCATTGTAGAATGTAAGAGATAAAACACAGGGTAGCAAGGCACACATGCTCAGGACAGAGTTTTTCGGTTATATTGAAAACATTATTTTAATAAAATGTGTACGAAATTTTATCTAAAAACATAACTTATTATACATACCAAAGTATTAAGCAGCTAAATTAGCAGCTCAAAACATATAGAGGGTGGGTTTAATTACC
>JABUQX010024018.1:27500-35000 GCA_015478945.1 Trachelipus rathkii | reverse complement strand
CGAGATTTAAGAGGAAGAGGAAAGAAAAGAAGAGAGAAAGAGAGAGAGAGAGAAGAGAGAGAGAGAGAGAGAGAGACGAGAGAGATGGAGAGAGAGACGAATGAGAGACGAGAGAGGAGACGAGGAAGAGAAGAGAGAGTAGAGAGAGGAGAGAGAAGAGAGGAGAGAGAAGAGAGATTGAGACGAGAGAGAGAGAGAGAGAGAAAGCAGAGAGAGAGAGAGAGATGAGAGAGAGGGAGACGAAGAGAGAGAGAGAGAGAGAGAGAGAGAGAGAGAGAGAGAGAGAGAGAGAGAGAGAGAGAGAGAGAGAGAGAGAGAGAGAGAGAGAGAAGAGAGAGAGAGTAGAGAAGAGGAGAGAGAGACGAGAGAGAGAGAGAGAGAGAGAGAGAGAGAGAGAGAGATGTAACGCTCTCGAAGCGATGAGATTACCTCCCATTGGGTATTTCGGATGTAGGGTACCTCCCAAGATACTACAGTGCCCAATAGTTCGTCCCTCTTGCGCTTATATTCACACTCTTCTTACACAGGAGTAGTCTCTCCGTATTACATACAGACCACTAAATACTACTAATACAGACAACACCTTTTCTCATATCCGTGTGTGTAGTGGAGAAAGTATTCTTCACAACGTATATTTTGCGTGTCATAGGAGGCGACTAAAGGGACAGTGGTAGTTGGGTTGGGGACTGCTACCACTTATTTATACTCTATTAATGCTTATGCATACCTCGGACCTGGTCGAGATCACGGTAAGAGACCTTGTATTTTCTGGCGAAATTGTATGAATCGTCTTTTTACGTGGAATGTTAGTGGAATAAATTTCGAGGGAAAGAGGAGAGAGAGGTGATGGATGATTTAGAAAGAGTAAATTTGATTTGCTTACTGTGACTGAAGCAAAGATGAAAGGAAGTGATGAAGGTGGTGGTTTTTGGTGAAATATGCTTGTGACGGAGTGAATTAAAATGAGAAGGGGAGAAAAGGAGTGAGTTGCGATTCTGATGAGTGACCTGTGGTGGATTATGTTTGTATGAGTTCTAGAATTCTAATGGTTAAAATTAAGTTTGAGAAGGTCAAGCTATATGTGTTTGTAAACATTATGTCCATACTGGCAGGATGATGTGGGTATAGTGGACTTTCTGTGATGATCAGCATGATATTTGTACGGTGAGTAAGGGCCTTCAGATGATTTGTGTTGGGCGATTGCTTTAAATGTTAAATAGGTGATCAAAAAAGGATTGGTATAACAATGTGACTTTGGGGTTGCGGAAGAAAATGAGAATGGTAGGAAGGTGATTGATTGCTTTCAGGAGAGATATGTGTTCAAGCTATACATTCTTCTGGCAAAAGAATATTCATAGGTATACGAGTGTTAGGGTAGGTAGAGAAAGATATTAAGAGAAAAATAATGAAGTACTTAGATTGTTTATAATATTGGATATATTGAAAAAAAAAAACCCCCCAAAAAAACAGTGATGGAAGTTAAATCACTGAGGGCGTTTGGGATGGGTAAATCAGATCATAGTGTTATTGTTATGCATAGATTAAGTTAGTGGGTGCATGGATGGAGAGGAAAGGAATAAGGAATTAAGTGGCGAGAATTAAAAGTGGGAAGTTAAGTGAACAAAGTTATAAGGAAAAGTATGTTGGAGAACTTGAAAATAAATCAGTTGAATGGGAAGAAGATGAAACTGAACAATCTGGAAGGAAATGAAGGAATCCTTTGTTAGTAGTGCAAGAGAAATATGTGAATGTGCTAAAGTAGAAGTAAGAATGTCAATAGTGAGTGGTGGAATGAAGATGTGATGCAAGCGATTAAAATAAAGAAGAGGCGTGGTTCTATGAGCTAAAAGCCAATGATGAGGTCTCAAAAGAAAGGTGAATGGAAATATATAAGAAAGAAAAAAGACAGACTAAAAGTTGTATACGTAAGAGGAAAGCAAAGGTGAATTATCAGATTGGAAGAAGGATAAATGGGGACTAACAAGGGAATATGAAGCTCATCTGGAAGGAAGTACGAAAGGTTAAGAAATATAATAAAGGGAATCTTCATAGAATAAAGAATAGGGATGGAACTTTCGTGGCTGATGAAATGGAAGAGAGTGTGGAGAGAATACTTAAAAAATCTGCATAACATTGGCAGTAATAAAAAGGTGATAGTGAATGTGTGTGTGGATTTGATGGTGTAAGATGAAACAGGTTTTTAGGGAATGAGGTAATTAGTAGGGAGTAGGTAATGGGGAGAGTGTGAAAGTTGGTGAATGGTAAATCTGCAGGTATGGATGGAATTACTGGGGTAATGGTCAAGAATGATGGCGAGATTATAATTGACTAGATATGGAAGTTGTGTAAGAAAGAGTTTATGGAAGGTGTAGGTCCGAAGAATTGGAGGAAATCAGTAATAGTATCCTTATATAAGCTTATGGGAAATAACGGGAACTGTAAGAATTATGGGTGAACTAGTTTATTGAGTGTTGTAGGGAAGATATATCCTGGTATATTGGTTGAAAGAGTACGTCGAGTGAGTGAGGGACTGCTTGAGGAAGAATAAAATGCATTTAGAAGCGGTAGAGGTTGTGTCGACCAAATCTTCACATTGGAACAAATGATTGAGAAAATGAGAGAGAAAAAAATATGTTGTATTTAGATTTCATGGACTTGCAACAGGCTATTGACAGGATTAATAGGGCAGTTCTGTGGCAGCTGTTAGTAATATATGGTGTTGATTGTAGGCTTCTGAATGGAATCAATATTATGTATGTCTATAGTGAAGAGTGTGCAAGAATAAGTGGAGTTGAAAAGGAATGGTTTCATGATAATAGTGGAGTGGGAGTAAGGCAGGGATGCGCTATATGACCTTGGCAATTTAATTTGTATATGGATAGGGATATGAAAGAATTAGGGGAAGAGGTGATAGTGGAAGATGTTAGACCATTGGAGAATGAAAGCAAGTGGTGGGTACCCTGCTCATGAACGCTGTTAACTTGGTTTCATGCAGCGAGTCTGAAGAAAGTTTGAGAGAAATGATAGAGAGGTTTGGCAGGGTATGTAAAAGGAGTGGTTTGAAGGTATATGTCGATAAGAGAAGGTGATGGTAGTGAGTGAGGAGAGTCCGGGTTGTGAAATCATGTTGAATGGTGAGCAATTGGATCAAGTATTTTACTTTAAATATTTAGGATATATGTTGGATGAGAATGGAATAAATGATGCAGAGTGAAGTAGGAAATTTGTGAATAGTAGTAAGGTGGCTGGTGCGATTAAATCATTGTTGAATACAAAGGGACTAAGTCTTGAGTGCGCTAAGGTTTTATATGAGGGTATATTGTTGCAGATGTTAATGTCTAATAGTGAAACTAAGATCTAAGCTATAATCTGTTCAGATTGATGATCTTGGGGGCGTGTTAGAGGTGAGAAGAATTGATAAAATGAGGAATGAACGTGTTAGGGAGTTGTGTAGTTTAAAGAATGGCTTAAATTAAAGAATAAACGAGAGTGTATTAAGATTGTTTGATCATATGGAAAGGATGGGTGATAGTCGGTTGGTTAAGCGGATGTATATTGGTGAGTGGTGTAGGAATCAAACTGCTGCGATACCGAAGAAAAAGTGGATTGAGTCATTATAGGAATATCTGAAGGAAGGAATGTGAGATTGGCAGAGCAGAAAAGAAAGGTGCATAATAGGAGTAAACTGTGGGGTTTTGTGAAGAGATATGGTTGTATGCCCGGCCCAAGGGATGAACCTAACATTAACGTGATACTGCAGTGATGGTCCGTCGCAGTACTGTGTGAAGCCCTATTTTGAATACACCATTTCTCTTCCTATCGGTAACTTTAACCGCAGTCTTAATTGTAACACTTTCTCTCCAGCAATTCCACCACGCCCAGAACGTATTTTCTGCCACTTTAATTGTGCTAATCGGGGGGCAATACGTCGCGTCTTTGCTACCTACTCTTCGTGTGAATCTAGTTTTGACTCGGAGGACGTTTTGGCGTCTGCTGAAAAATTAGTGGTCGTAATCGCCAAAGGAATGAGAAAGTTCATTTCATCTTCCACTAAATATTTTTCACCTCAAAATCCAAGGTTCGATGGCACTTGCTCTCATGCTCTTCAGGATAGAGACAGTGCATATCGGGAATGGAAAAATTCTCGTTCTCCTATAACCCTTGCTAATTTTCTTTCGGCTCGAAATCGTTGCAGGGATATTATTCGACAGGTTAAGCGTTCTTTCAACAAAAGGAAATGTGCTGCCTTCCTTTGTTCTTTGTTCTCCCACTGATAAAAAGTTTTGGCCTTTTGTCAAAAACATTTATAATAACTTCTATAAATCTGCCTTTCCTCCTATTATTCGCTCTGATGGATGTATAGCAAATAATCCTTCTGAAGAGGTCAATCTCTTTGGCCTCCATTTTTCATCTAATTACACTCTGGACGAATCTGGAATGCCCCTTCCTACTCTTTCTTCACTCAGGTGTCCCATGGCTCTGCCTGTGATTACACATGATAGAGTGCATGATATCCAAAAAATCTATGAACGACAGGAAGGCTAGTAGCACAGACGACATTTCCCCCCGTGTTTTGAGTGAGTGTGCTTTTGAGGTGGCACCTGTCCTTGATTGGCTTTACCCTCTATGCCTTAATACTCTTCCTCAATGCTGGAAGCGCGCATATTTCAACCGATGCCGAAGAGAGGTAGCCGCTATGATCCTTCCAACTATGGTAATATAACTCTCACTTGTATTCTATCTAAAATCTTTGAAACCCTCCTCAACTCTCATTTCCTGGATCATCTGGAATCTCATTCCCTTCTTTCAAAATTAACAGTATGGCTTTCGACGTTCGAGGTCAACTGGTGATATTCTCTCCTATCTCACTGATTTATGGTCTTCTGCCCTTAGGGACTATGGGGAGTTTTGTGCGGTGGCGTTTGACATTTCGAAAGTTTTTGACCAAGTATGGCATGCGTCACAACTCTCTAAGATCATTTCCTTTAGTTTTCCTCCTTCCCTTTGTTTATTCATGCCTATTTTTCTCTTGATCGTTCCATATCGGCACTTGTTGATTAAGGGCCCTCTTCCTCCATTCCTGCTAATTGTGGTGTTCCACAAGATTCTGTTTTATCTCCAACTTTATTCTTACTTTTTATTTGCAATATTCTCAGCTGCCCACCCAACTGTTCATTCTTATATCGGTGACTGAACTCTCCATTCTTCCACTCATTTGAAATCTGCACCCTCTTTTGTATCTAGAGTTTCCTCTCGTCTTCAGCTTTCCGATTCAATTCTTACAGATATGGATGGGATTTCTCAGTGAGATCACCGCAATCATGTGAAATTCAACTCTTTATGAACTCAACTTCTTCACATCTCTCCCTCAAAAACACCTCCCAACTTTCCTATCTTCTTCGACAGCTCTCCCATCTCACCTGTGAGCAACATAAACATTCTTGGTCTGAACATAAACAATAAGCCATCTTGGAAACCTTACATCACAACGGTTGCTAAGTTAGCTTCAAAGAAACTGGGGGTTCTGTTCAGGTTGGGGAAATTTTTTTCTTCCAAACAGTCACTGTTATTATAAAAGGATCTCATCCTTTTTTGCATGAAGTACTGTTCCCATATTTGTGGGTGTGGGAGGGGCTCTCCAGTTCCGAACTTCTATTGGATAGGGTTGAGGATAAGGCTAAGGCTAAGGATAAGACTATAAGATTAATAAACTATCCCCTACTTTCAAACTCCCTTGACCCTCTATCTCAGCAACGTGAAGTTGGTGCTCTATCTCTTTACTGTAGGTCCTACAACGGCAGGTGCTCGAGTGAGTTGACCTCTCGCATTCCGCCACCAATGCGTCGTATTCGTTGCACAAGGGATGCCCAGCTTTCTCATGAATATTGTATGAATATTGGGAACTTCAAAATGTTCGTTTTGGTGCCTACTTCTTTCAGGCCTCCTCTCTTCTGTGGAACTTTCTCCCTTCATTTGTTATTCCTGCTGTATTCAATCTCGCTCTCTTTAGATTCTCCGTCTGCAATCACCTCAGAGATTTGCGTTAAGCTTGGGATGGGTTGGGTTTCCTCTATCAGTTCTTTTCTGTCCCCTCACTCGAAAAGGGGGCAAAACTTGTTAGTGGTGGTATCATGTAAATATATATACATTTATATAGTATATATTATATATATTATATAATATATATATATAATATATATATATATAATATATAGATATATATAATATATATATATATTATATATATATATATATATATATAAATATATATATAAATATATAATATATATATATGATATATTATTATATATTTATATATATATATAAAAATATATATATATATTATATATATATATATATTATATCATATATATATATATAATATATTATATAGCATCTTTCAAATGATATAATAAAATATTTCTATTTTAGGTACGGAGTAGTTATTTGGCTTTAAAGACGCAAGGGAAAAACATCCTTACACAACAATATATAATATTTATATATATATATATATATATTATATATATATTATAATATATAATATATATATATATATATATATATATATATTATAATAACTATATATATACACTATATATATATATACCGTATATATATATATTTTTATATAATATATATATATATATATATATATATATAATATTATATATATATATATATATATTATATAATATATATATATATATATATATATATATAATATAATATTATATATATATAATATATATATATTTATATATATATATATATATATATATATTATATATATAATATATAATATTTACTCTATTATATATATATATATATATATAATATTATATATGATATATATATATATATAATATATATATATATATATATATATAATATATATATATAGTATATATATATATATATATATATATTAGGGATGTTCCCTATAAAAAAAGAGACGGCTATATTTACCGATACCGATACCGATACTCTATTTTTTTTACGCGCCGATACCGATAGCCGATACCCGATACCGATACTTTTAATTAATATAAAAATACACGTATAGAGATAGAACATTTGGTTACTGTAGGCAAACCAGGATTGCATTCCCTGACAACCAATTTACTTAGTCATTTTTTCATTATGGCTGTGCCCAAGATATATCATTTCTATAATATTAAAATAGTATCTTAAAGGAATAATAAATGCAAATTTAATATTAATAACTTTTTTATGCTTGTGTTTATTAGAAAAAATATATCCATTTTTCAATTTCCAGTAATATTAAACAAAGTTTAGCTACTAGCTTTTATGTTTTAACATTATTACAATTTACAAGAAGATTCTTTAACTAGCTACAATATAAAGAATAAAAATAATGAATGAAGAAACCTCAATTAATCTGCTGAAAAGACAAAATAAAAAAACGCTATTATTCAAACATGACATAATAATAATAATATACTCCTTTAAGATTAAAATAGATATCATTCAATACAC
>JABUQX010024018.1:22500-25000 GCA_015478945.1 Trachelipus rathkii | reverse complement strand
ACCCCCTTGTTCCTACGCGGGGCGTCGTAAGTGGTGGTACGCGAGTGGCAAGTTCCCTCGAGCACCTGCCGCTGCGGTACCTATAGAAAAGAGATAAAGCACCAACATCACGCCGCAAAGATAGAGGGTCAGGAGAAGTGGAAAGTACGGAACAGTTTATAAGTCTTTTGGCCTTTGACTCGACCCTGTCCAAAAGCCGGGTGAAACCAGAGCCCCCCCAGATATGAGAGCAGTACTCCATACAAGGGCGGATGAGGCCCTTGTATAGCTGGAGTAACTGAGAAGAGGAAAAAAAGTCTCGCAGTCAGAATTCCCAGTTTCTTTGAGGCCGCCCTAGCAACCGTTGTGATGTGAGGTTTCCAAGACATTTTTTTGTTTATGTTAAGGCCAAGGATGTTTATATTGTCAACAGGAGAGACGAGAGAACCGTCGAAAGGAGATTAGGAAAGTTGGAAGGTTGTTTTAGGAGGAATTTTAGAAATTGAAGTTTTTAAAGAATTGAATTTTCACAAGGTTGAGACGACCCCAACCGGAAATTCTATCCAGAATCTGCAGAGAATAGAGTGAAAGATTAAGACGAGAGGGAAATTCTAGAAGTAAAAGAGGGAGTAGAATTGAAATGAGTTAAGATTGAAGGGTCGAGTCATCGGCATACGAGTGATAAGAGTGAGATGTGCAGTCGTGAGAAGATCATAATGAAAAGCTAAGTAAAGTAGAGATAGAAAACCCTGAGGAACACCACCATTGATTGAATCACCAAGTAGAAGACGCCCGTCAACAACAGCGATAATTGAGCGATTTGAGAGAAAAACTAGAACATAAGTAAGGCAAAGAAAGGAGGAACCAAGGAGTGGATGAAAGCTTGGAGAGCAGTGGACGAGGCCCATACCGGTCAAATGGCTTTGGATATGTCAAGCGCCACAACGCAAGTCTCCCCGTAGTTCCTAAGGGCGGAAAACCATAAATCAGTAAGATAGGAAAGTATATCGCCAGTAGACCTCGAGCGCCGAAAGCCGTACTGGCGATCGGAAAGAAGAGAATGAGATTCCAGATGATCTAAGAAATGAGAGTGAGAAGGGTTTCAAAGATCTTAGATAGAATACAAGTGAGAGCTATTGGGCGATAGTTAGAAGGATCAGAGCGGCTTCCTTTTTTCGGAACCGGCTGGACATGTGCGTGCTTCCAACACTGAGGGAAAGTGTTAGTATTGAGACATAGAGAATATAGTTGAACGAGGAGAGGGGCCAGCACGGAAGCACCTTCCTCAAAACACGTGGAGGAATGCCATCCGGGCCACCAGCCTTCCTAACGTTCATAGATTTCAGGAGCCCATGCACCCGATCAAATGTAATCACAAGCAAAGGCATAGGACACCTTGAGAGGAGAAGGAGGAGGAAGAGGAATGCCAGAGTCGTCCAGGGTTGAGTTAGAGGAAAATAGGAGGCCGAAGAGATTGGCCTTTTCAGTTGGAGAATTAGCAACAGAACCATCAGATCGAATAAGAGGAGGAAAGGCAGATTTACAGAAGTTGTTAGAGATGTTTTTGGCAAGAGGCCAGAAAGATTTGTCAGTAGGAGAACTAAGGAGGTTAGCGCACTTTCGTTTGATGAAAGCCCGCTTTGCTCGTCGAAGAGTATCCCTGCAACGATTTCTAGCTGAATTGAAAATCAGCGAGAGTTGAATAAGAAGGAACGAGGAATTTTTTTTCCACCCCCGATGCGCACTGTCTCTAGCCTGAATGGCCAGAGAACAAGTACGATCGAACATGGATTATGAGGAAGAGAAAAGATTTAGTCGAAGGAAGAATGAACCCTGCTTATTCCATCAACGATTTTAACAGCTTCCACCTTTAATCCGGCAGAATTTGAAGGCGTCACCAGAGTCAAAGCCTTCATGCCCATTAAAGTTAGCGTAGAAAGCAACGCAAGCACCCCCAATCGCGCCGATCAAAATTGCCAGAAAAACGCGTCTAGGGAGCAGGATGGAAGACGTGGAGAGAAAGTAATTAAATAAGAGATATAAAGTTTGTTGGTCAGATTTACAAATAGGAGCGAAGGTGGTGTATTTATAAAGAGAAGAACTAGTGGTGAAACATAGGTCAAGTGTGTTCAAGAATTGGTTGGGACGATCCGGAATGTGTGTGGGTTCTTTAATTAGTTGCTCCAAATCGTTGAAATACTAAATGATTCGGCCTCCTCCCCACCAAAATCAGTATAAGAGGACCCCAACCATTCAGTGTGTGTACATTAAAATCCCCTAAATAGAGGACCTCAGTATTTGAGGGAAGTATAACATGGTGAAAGATGATTACCAGGATATTAGACAAGAAAGGCGATACCATGGACTGTTGGATAGTGCATGGATGGGTAATTGTATGTGAGTTGTTGATAAGAGAAGCGAAATCGATTCACAAGAGAAAAACACGATGAACAAAGCACTTTTAAATGCAAAGTAAGCATGTTTTCGGCTTATTAAAGCATTGACTTATATTTTGTAGATA
>JABUQX010024018.1:12500-15000 GCA_015478945.1 Trachelipus rathkii | reverse complement strand
TATATATATATATATATATATATATTAATGAAACAAAAATAAATAAATAAATGAATAAATAAACTATATATAGGATATATTATATATCAGTGATGGCGAATCTGAATCCGGATTCGGATTCGAATCCGGATTCGAGCTCTCGAATCCGGATTCGGATTCGGATTTGAATCCGAAGGTGCTGGATTCGGATTCGGATTCGGATTCGAGCCTTTCCACACACACGGATTCGGATTCGGATTCGAATCCAAGGTGCTGGACTCGGATTCGGATTCGGATTCGAGCATTTTTACACATACGGATTCGGATTCGGAGCTCGATTCCGAATCCGGATTCGAATCCAAGTCTATTTCTTGTTTCTACAGGATGTCAAAAAAATCATCAAAAATAATAAAAAAAAACGAAAACTTAGAATAAAATTGGATCACTATTTAGGAGCCAACCACAGGAGTGCTGTAGGAGCCAATCAAGATGCATATTTCTATTATTTTTGGCTAATCATAACGCCATAGAAGAAATAGTTACTCCTGAAACATTGAAAAAACTAATAATTTATAGAGAATATGTTAATAAGGACAGGGTCCAATATTGAGCTCGTACTACGCCCAATTTTCACCCCCAAAAATGGACATAAAGATTCCGAATTATCAGCCAGATTTCAACCTATAAACACCAACCTGTAGATTGTTGGCTCTAAAACGGTTGTTTTTTGGTGTTTTTTTCTGCGTCGTGTAGTAATCTTTCAGGAAATATTCAGTTTTTTCAAAACCCACGTTTTTGAATTTTTTCATCAACTCCAGAATTTTTTTTCGAAATGACTTCAAACTTGGAGGTATGCATATATGGGACCATTACCTGCAAAAGTCACGAAGTACTTTTTCGATTTTTGTTTTTGTCTCAGCGTTGTCCAATTTTTAAACCACTTTTTTTATTTAAAATGAAAAATTGCGATAATTTTCTTGTTTGGGCAAGTGGAATGAAATTTTTAGGGCATATATAATCGAGAGAGATGCACATTTTTACTTAAATAATTTTTTTGTTTATGCATTAGCTTTGGATTTGTTCTTGGAACCAAAATTTTCAAAAAAAAAAAATTTTTGGTTTTTTTTTTAAAATTCTTAGAGATATACAAAAAAAATATCTAAGTTAAAAAAGATGCATCTCCCCGTTTATACAAGCCCTAAAATTTGATGTTGATCGGATGAGTAGAAAATTAATATATCAATTTTTCACTTTCGAAAATCAAACGTTTGAAAAGTGAAATATGTGAGATGCATTTTTTTTCTACCTGTCCGATCAACATCAAATTTCAGGGCTTGTATTATCGGAACGAGACGCATCTTTTTTACTTAGATAAGTTTTTTGTATACTCAAAAGAAATTTTTTTTAAAAATATTCAATTTTTTTTTGAAATTTGTTCCAAGAACAAATCCAAAACAATAGATATAAAAAAAATTATCTAAGTAAAAAAATGTGAAATCTCTTATGACTACATAGGGCCCTGAAAAATTTTATCCACTTCGGCTCGAACAGGGAAAAAAATTATAGCAATGTTTTCATTTTTAAAAATCCCCAAAAAATGGGTTTTGAAATTGGACAACCCTGAGCACAAAACTCAAAAAATCAAAAGTACTTTCGTGGACTTTTGTAGGATAATGGACCCATCTATGCATATTTCAGGTTTGAAGTCATTTCGAAAAAAAAATTCTGGAAGTTGATCGAAAAAATTGTCAAAAACATGGGTTTTGAAAAAATTGAATCCTGAAAGAATGACTACAGATACAGAAAAACACCAGAAAACAACGTTTTAAGGGCAAAATAATCTACAGTTTGGTGTTATAGGGTCAAAATTGGCTGATAATTCCGAATTATGTCGCATTTTTAAGGGTGAAAAATTGGGCACTGAACTTAATAAATAGTTGCACCTCCCCTTTTAAAAAAAATTAATTTTAATTTTCTAATAGAATGTTGCTATGTTAATTATGAAATAGTTAATAAAATGCAATATTTAGTTAATTAACTTTTTAAAAATTTATAAAAAGGCAAGCTTAAGAATTAAAATTCAATTTATGAGTGATTAAATGTTACATGGAAATTGGTAAATAACACAGGCCTGCATTTTTTCACTTTTGAAAAATTGTTTTTAGTTTAACTGTTGAACTTTATGTTTTTTGATGTGCTGAATCCAAATATGACAGCAGTTTTTCTCTACCACGTAAGGATTTTTCACAAAACGCAATGACGTCATGAAGGAAAAACAGTAAATACTTATCAATGATGGTTAATTAAAAGTGTTTTAAATTGAAACACATTTATTTAAATTTGAAAGTAAATAGGTATATAAGGTGAAAAATATGTGTAAAACAAATATATGAAAATGAAACTTACAAATTAATAGCAGGGCGCAAATTTAAAGTCGACCTTACTCAGCCGCATAGTAGCGTTTTCGCTGATTTTGAAAGCTTCTTTTCTGACTTTTCCTTTTACATGTTGCTACTTCAGT
>JABUQX010024017.1:45000-57594 GCA_015478945.1 Trachelipus rathkii | reverse complement strand
GAGATACCGGGTACAAAATAATATATATAATACTAGTCCCTGCTCAAAAAAAAAGGCCAATTATTTATTTATTTTATTACTTTATTTTATTATTTTACCTAACAAAAATTTTACAAGGATTCCAAAAAGTACTCCTTTTCGCTGTATGTCTATTTGTTAGGTTTTGAGTATGTTTTTTTTTATAGTTTCCGTTCATAAAATTTTACCGAGGGATTCCAAAGCAATGTATTCCTTTTCCCTTAGCTATGTAAGTTTTTGAAGCCACATATGGATGAGATATTGTGATTAAACGGGATTGTAACTATTAATAATATATATATATTATATATAATAATTATATATATATCTAATATATATAATAATATATAATATATAATATATGATATATATAATAATATATAATATATATATATAATATATATACACAGCGACTCCTGCACTCGTGCTACTCGTGCTCAGCACGAGTTGACATATTTAGAAACGATCTATGCAAATTCAATAATGTTACGATAATATTTCTATGTTTTTGCGAAAAGTTGTCAAATAAAGAAATTATAGCATAATAATAAAAGATAGCAAAATTAAAGGGAAAGGAAAAGAATAGCCCGCTATTGTATAATACGGGCCTTTAAAATTAAAAATCAGGACTAAATCCGTCCCAAAGCATTGGGCGGATATCATATCTGTGAATTTTTAGAGTAATAAAATCAATTTAAAAAATACAGTTTAAAATGGTAGTTAAAATACTATACTGAAAATAATATTATAACAAAAAAATTTAATAAAACATAAAAGTAATAAAATTACTAAATACTTAGAAATGGAAAAATAAAAGACGTACCTTGAAATATTAGATAAAAACGGTGTAGCTAAAATAAAAATATTTAATATGACCAACTCAAAATAATTTTATATATGAATATATAGATATATAATATAATATATATATAATATATATATATATAGTATATATATATATATATATATATATCCACATATATATATATATAAATATATATAAATATAATATATATAATAAATAATCTATATAGATATATTATTATATATATATATATATATATATATATATAGTATATAAAAATATATATAATTAATATATATATATATTAATAATATATATATATTATATATAAATAAGAATAATATATATATACATATAATATTATATATATATATATATAATATATATAATTATAATATATATATATATATATAATATATATATATATATGATAATATAATTATATAATATAAATATATATATATATATATAGATATAAGAATATTATATATATATATATATAATATAAACGATATTATATATATATATATAAATATATATAATTATATAAATATATATATATTAATATATATAATATAAATATATATATATATATATATATAAAATATAAGTATATATATATAAAATATAATATAACATAATATATATATAATAAAGTAAAGGAATATATATATAATAATATTAGATATATTATATATAATCATAATAATATATAAATATAATATATATATATAATAATATATATATATAATATATATAAAGAAGGAATAATATATATATATATATATAATATATATATAATATATATAAATATTATATATTAATAATATAATATTAATATATAATTAATATATATATATGATATAATATATATATATTATATATGGCCAGCTCAGAAGAGCCACAATCCATATCTCAAAAACTACAATAGCTACAGGGAAAGGAAATACATTTTTGGAATCCTTGGTAATTTTAGGCGGAACTATTAAAAAAAAAAAAAAAAAACTCGAAAAACTACATAGTTACAGAGACAAAGAAATACTTTTTGGAATCCTTGTAAATTTTAGTTAGGAAATGTATAAAAAAAAAATAAACAAATAATTGGCTATTTTTTTTGGGGGGGACTGGGACATAGTATATATATCATATATTATTTGTAAGGATACGGCAATTTAGGGGGCTCCAGCCGACGGGGAACACAGGGGGACGTTCTATAGCCCTAGGGGAGGGGCGGAGTGAACCCCACGCTCACCTAAATACCAAAGAAGCGGGTTCCGGAGAACCCTACTCCCCCGGAGGGGGAAATAGTAATACCCGTAGTTCCCCGGCAGGCCGAGAGAACCCGACTCCTGCAATCGGTGCAGTAACCCTGGTATTCTTTAGTTAAAAAAAAAATTAATAGAAAGTCTATTTATTTTAACGAGTAACCAATAAAAAGCTCTAAAATAGGCTTCTAATCATATAACTTATAGATTAATTAACAATAATTGCTTTTTTTTTTTTTTTTTTTTTACATCTTGTCCCAACCTAAAATTTACGAGGATTCCAAAAATGTAATCCTTTTCCCTGTAGTATTGGTAGTTTTTTGAAAATAATTTTTTTTATTTTTTTTTGCATTTTCCCCACTAAAATAGACCACGTTGCCAGCAATGTACATTCCGTTTTCCCGGTAGCTGTGGTAGTGTTTGAGATTACATGGATGTGGCTTTTCTAGAGGCGAGCGCGATATATATATTATATATAATATATATATATATATATATATATATAATATATATAATATATAAATTAGATAATATATATAATATAGATAAATATTAATTAATATAATATATATATATATATATATAATAATATATATAATTATACAACCTCTAGGGAAAACTGGTAAAAATTAAGCTTTTTTTTTGTTGTTCAAAGTCATGAAAAAATCAAAATTTCAAGTTACACCCATACTTAAATTTTTTTTCACAAATTTGATATTTTTTAATTAATACATAAGTAATGAAATTTAAAAAGGTGAAAATAAAATAATTTTTAGGAATTACATCAAAAATACTATCTGGAAAATTTTTTGGGGGTAAAACTGGTAGGTGCGTCGGTTTAAAATGTAATTTAAGTTTATTTCTCGTACGTTGTGACTTGACTATATTTAAAAATAAAATAAAATGTATACAAATTATTAAACGTGTTAAAAAATAAATTTTGGTTAGAAAAAACATGTAAAACTTAAACTTAACTAGCATTATGAGCATCATATTTTTTGGTAAAACTTTACATTACTTACGGCCGATCTCGGTAACTGACGATAACTTACAAGAAAAATCGCAATTAACAAATTTAGAATCAAGCGTAGTAAAGCGTATTTGTGGATGTTGTAAAAAATAAAATATAGATATATACTATATATTATAAATAATAATAATAAAATATATTATATATATAATATATATATAAATATAATAAATATATTAAAAAAATATATATAATAAAAACATCTATACTCTGTCTTATATACATTTTTATATAATATATTATATTTGAATATATATATATAAATATATATATAAGTATATACTATAATATATATATATATATAATATAGTATATATTATATAATATATATAATAAATATAATATAATATAATATAATATATTATATATATATATATATTTAGGGATCGTGCCGAATAGTGAAAAAGCCGAATACCGAAAATTCGCTAAAAGTATTCGGCCGAATACCGAATATTCGGCCGATAATCACTTCGCTATTCGCCCGAATAGTTATTTCCAAGTTCGGTCATCCATTTAGGGAAACAATAAAGAAAACTTACACTGGTAAACAAATAAAACATGAAAATTTTCTTGGATGGAATTTTGTAGCAGATATATGTAATTCGGAGGTGCTGATTCCATATATATCCTCGGATTTGCTGTATCACCATGCCCGTTTTGTGCCCATCATGGATCCCTATTTTGCATATTCCCCTAGGAAAGACAAAATTCATGTGCGCACTACGTAGTCTGTTAGACCTTACCTTCCGCATATATCTACAGTACAGCAAGTTTAGCTGCGGTCGATATTCGGAAACAGTGTAACTTTAGTAACGTCACATGTATGGAGCCAACTGACCTGGATGATGTCTAGTCATCCATTCTGAAATACAGTCGGAATGGTCCGGTCAATTGGTTCAACGCCAAGGTGAAACGAACGATCTTGTATGACGAGTTGTATTGTGCCGAAGTGTTCCGAGCTGTTGCTGCGAGGTGCTATAAAATCTACTGGACCATTGGCACAAAGTAAATCATTTTATCGTAACAGAGAACGGAGCTGGCGGAATGCTCTCAAGTTCAGATGTACCTGTGTATTGCCAGTGAAGTTGCAGGCGCTACTACTGCTATGGACTCCAGCATACCGATAGTGAGTGGCGACTGGTTTATTGACACTTCCAAGGCATTTAAAGTATGTGTGTTACAAACGGCAAATAAAGGTATGATTCGCTGTTCCAGTAGGTAACTTCCGTAACGCGATGAGAGAGGAGTATGCAAAAAAGTCAAGACAAGTTTGAGAGGCCTACAATATCACGGTACAGTGATGATAAATATGTCGTCGAACCTTCAAATGGTAAACATTTTGCTCGTCAGCAAGCAGGTATCACCAAATATCCCTGCTTCCTGCGCTGGGACAGCGGGCGGCAAAGGATCACTGGACAAAAAGAGAATAGCCACCGAGGGAAACCTTGAACGCCAAGGTGACAGGAAACATTCGGCACGTGAACACTTGTACAAGAGTAGAACATCATCACCTCCCACTACCACCTAAAACTGGTTCTGATGAACATTGTGAAGGCAAATGGACCCATGGGATGGTGAATGCTCTCCGCTAATATATGCTCAACGTTCTGGTCATGTGATGCGAAGAATAAGCTGGGATATTTGAATGGCCCCACAAATTCGACCCTCCCCTCCGTGATGCGCCTTGCTAAACGACATGACTGTGTTAGAGCAAAGAGCGTGGAATGCCTTTTTCAAATGTAGCACAGAATTTTCTGGGACGCAGAAAGCCCGAGAACCACCAACATGGTACAAGGAACTGCTAACAGTTCATCTCAATGGATGTAAAATGAGTATCAAATGCACTACTTAACATTCTCACCTAGAGAAAATTATGCCGATAACCTAAGGATGTTAGTGATGAGCAGGATGAACGCTCCACAAGGATCTAAAGTTTATGAAGGACGTTACCTAGGCGAAGTGGGAATCCTCAATATGAGGCCTAACTATTGTTGGAGCTTGAGTAGGGATATTCCAGAACTGCTTATGGCACAGTAAGATCGTCTACGAAGAGAAAGTTACTACCATCGTTGGTATGTTTACATTAACTAAAACCCATTCCTTCTATAAACATTCATTGTGTGTCCCAAATTAACTCTTTATTCATTGTTTGTATATAATGTTTTAAATATAGCTAGCCTATCAAAGACATGTAGCAATTATCTGCGATTTGTTCTCTCTCTCAATACGATAAATAATAATATAAATATATATATATAATATATATATATATATAATATAATATAATTATATAATATAATATATATATATATAAATAATATAATATATATATACAATATAATAATATATCACAAATAATTGTGATATGACCCTCTTGAAAAGGTAAAAATCATAAAATTTACAAATCTGTGTTACACACAATATCTCCTCACAAATGCGATGTGATATGCAAAAACGATTACATTTTTGGGCATCGCACATCAATAATCAATTGTGAAACCCCGTCCAAGAAATTTCATGTTTACATTATTTATATACAAAGTAATAAAACAAAAAATTAATAACTATTTCTTACCTATGGCAAACCATTCCACATATAAAAATAATTAAATGAAAATTGAAAAGTTTTCGTAGTTAAAGATATTGAACTAAACTTCATTTGAATAAGCCCTAAGGTTAAAATGACAGAAACATTAGCAGTTCTCCATTTTCAGGGATAACCTATTTCTTGGGCTCCTCCCTAAATATTTCCTCTGTTCTAGAATTCTTTCACTTTTTCGAGCCGTTGACGGTGGATGGGCTGAAAGTTATTTTATTGCTAGTTTTTTCAAATCCATAAAACTATTTCCCGTGTTTTTCCCACCAATTGAAGGAATATCATTGTCTTCACTGGTCCAAAATAGGCAATCTTATATATTTGTTTATTTTTGATGAAGATTCCGTAATGTAACCTCTTCTGTATTACACAAAATCACATCGACAGAGAATGGACTTTCTTTTTCCTAGCATTTCCTTGTTCTGTATGACGATTTTGATGCAGCAATTTCTTTAAAACAATCCACTAAAGAATGAAAATGGAACCTTCAGTTCACTTTCCCCGTGAATCATCGCTAGCAGAAGAGTCAGGAGCTAAATTTTCATGCATTTCTTTCCATGGCCTCAACGGCCGATATTTTTTACTGATTTCATCGATTCATGGTTGAAAAATTACTTGAATCGCAATTTAAGAAAGTACTACACACACGAGATTATCACATAAAACTACTAGAAGTCTTTCTTCTACTGATTACTTAAGCTATTCAACGAGTGTAATATTCCACTGAAGCTTTTGCTTTTATTTGCCTTATTTAAAATTAGATTTTATTTCTAAAATGGAAGGGATCACTTGGGGGACTGTTACTTCACGTTTTGCTTGTTTTAGTGATGTTGTCAATGGCTCAAGTAAATGGAATAATTTTGCCACTGAAAATCAGTCAACATATTCTGATTGCATTCAGCAGCGTATATGGATAGGGGAACTTTTTTGTTCAAACAATCTTTTAAGCATATCATAAGTTCTGTTCCAGCATGTAGAAACGTTTTGAATTAATTTATGCTGTTTGGCATTCAGCTGCATCTGTAAAGTTTTCAGCTTTGCAGCTGCCGTTGCAGAATGGTGAAAATGAAGAGGATATTCACAAGTAAAATAAAATATATTTACAGAACTTCTACATAATATTGATCGTGAATGTCATAGTTTGCAACATTGAAATAAAACCTGAAATGATAGCAAGCCACCCTCCCTTATACCAGCTACCATGTGTCCATTATCCCGTATCACTAAATGAATTTATTTTTTAGAAATATTGAAAAAATGCCAAAGGCCCTTATAGGATCTGACAAATGGCAAAGATTTTTGCCATAGGGCTACAAATGGCTATATTTTTTATTTTTTTGGAAAACATAAGTTTCTAAAATTTCAATTTTTAATTGAAATAACTTTCCCCTTATGTTGACGTAATTTTTTGTTTATAAAGCTCAATATTCGGCCCGATAGTTCGGCAAAAAGCCGAATACCGAAAATATCGTATTTTGGCCGAATAGGCCGAATACCGAAAACTTACCGAATACGGACATCCCTAAATATATAATATATGATAATATATATAGATAATATATTATATATATAATATATATATATATATAAAAATATATATATATATATATATATATATATATATATATATAATATTATAAATATATATATATATCATATATATATAAGTAAAAAAAATTATTATATATTATTTTTAACAACATTCCAAGTAACAAGCTTAATAACGCTGATCCAAAATATGTAAATTGGTTTCTGTAGTATCGTAGTGTCCGAGAGATTGCGTACTATAATGTACATGGGCTATTTTTAAACGTACATAATTATCGAAAATATAATCAATATACATCACGGTAATATATATACATACCAGGTATTTATACTTATATTTATAAAATAAAAAAAAAATATATAAAACTAAAAAAAAAAAAATATTTATACATGAAAATAAGTTACAAGTTTTACCCCGTTATCCAGTTGTTTACCGCCAATCAGTTAACCCAAAAGTGAAACCACTAATAACTAAAATAATGTCCCTTAAAGACAATTACATACATGGAAACTCTTAATTTCACACCTTTTTATATGCTGTTAATGCAAAATGATGATCTCTTCAGTCTTAGAGATTGTGCAGACCTTAACTTTTTTTGCAATTTTTCAAAAAAAAAAATTTTTTAAATGGGGGAAATTTTTTTTAACTATAGTTGTAATTTATTGAGTTTATTTTGAAATAATATTAAAATATAGTCTTTTATCTACCAAAAAAACCTTTCCCCAATTTCATAACGGTTGTCATTTTGAAAATATAGCACATTTTCTAAACTTACCAGTTTTACCCACCGAAACCAGTTTTCCCCATTTATGTAATATATATAATATAATATATATATATAATATATATATATTAATATATATATATAATATATCTATATATAATATATATATCTATATATTATATAAATATAAATAATGGAAAAACCCAAAAAAAGTTTTTTTACTTAACGCCCACACGGAACGGGGGCTCGGATCAAAAAAAAAAAATTTATTTACAGGTAAGCATCTATGATACAAAATAATGATTGTTCTAGGGTCGAAAATGAATTTTTTTAACCTGTTCTAGGGGCGAAATTAGTTTATTAGGTTAGGTTAGGTTAAGTCAGGTCAGGAAAAACAAAATTCATTTCGACCCTAGAAAATCTATTTATGTATCAATCAGAGGCGACCTGTAAAAAATTTTTGATCCGAGCTCCCGTTCCGTGTGGGCGTTATATTATATTACATTATATAATATTATATTATATTATATATAAATATATAATATATAATATAATATATATATAGTATATAAATATATAATATATATAATATTATATATAGAGAGCAGAGATAGACTTTGAAGACGACGAGAGAGAGAGAGAGAGTAGCAAAAAGTTGCTGGAGTCGCCCACTGATATTTATATATATATCAAAATATATAATATATATATATATTTATATATATATATAATATAATAATATAATATTATATATATATATATTATAAATATATATAATATATATATAAAATTATAATAATAATATTATATATATATATATTTATAATATATATATATATATAATGATAATATATATATATATATATATATATATAATATATATATATATATATAAATATATTATATAATATTATATAATATTAATATCTAATATAATATATATAATATATATATAAATATATAATATATAAATATAATATATAATAATATATAATATTATAGCGCTGAGTAACACTTGCCGAGTCCAAAAAATAATCAAGGTTCATTGCCACAAACTCAACAAAACCCTGCCCAACCGTAAAATAATTATTTGTTTATCAAACAATTAATTATTTAATATTTTCAATCTCTTATTCATTTCATTTAAGTAAAGTTTTTTCATATAAAGTTACTGGTTTGGGTGATAGATATATGTTTCGGCGGTCTACACCCAAAAAAAATTAATATATAATTACAAATTCACGGCATTAGGTACGGAAATATTTAAAATGTGACACAACCACAACGGACGCCAGCCACAGTTGTTGTACAAAATGTATAGTATATTCTAGGTCTATTCTTTTAAGCTAATGCAACATCTTATAATTGGTGTGACTCTATATTTTAAAATCAGTTATGTACTCTACTTGACGCTTTAAATTTTGTACGATTATTAATAGCATCGCTCGCTGTTGATATTTCGTTAATGCACAATACACAAAGAGTCCAAGTTACATTTATCTTTATAACCAGTTTTATAACCTTTATTTTATAACCAGTTAAAAATAAACAACTTAAATTGGCTACAAACAAATGTCAAAATAAAAAAAATTGTACGTCTTTTATAATAAAAATTCAATTTAAGTTTTTCCAAATTTTTTGTGTGAAAAGTTTATACAAAATTGTTTTGAGTCGAAAGGAGTCGTTTTTTTTTACTCGACTCCCGACTCCGACTCCCAACTTTTTGGGAAATCGACTCCCGACTCCGACTCCGACTCCTTACCCCTGAAAACGCTCGACTCCCGACTCCCGACTCCCGACTCCCGACTGCGACTCCCCATCCCAGATATATATATATAAATATATATATATATATATTTATATTTATATTATCCATCAGGTATTTCAAGAACTATATTATAAAATTATTGCTAATTGAATTACGTCTATATTGTAACACAACTCGTATCATTCTGCTGCTCTATCGTCGCATCCTTTCTGGTGAAGCTAGTTTGGTAGGAATTTAATAAACAAAAGTAAAGAACTTTATTCCTTTAATTTGTTAGTATAATGTGTCCCTTACTAAATCTATAATTATTTATTGAATTATTTAAAACTAATACACACTATATTCTCGCGGTCTGCTGCATAATTTTAAAGAAAGTTTTGCAACAAAGTTATCACAATATCCAGCTCTATTTCTCGACGGGCAATCAATTCTTCATTTAAAAATTAGTAAAGATTAATATTTTGACGTGTTTGTGAGGAGAGGATGATGAATTGATGATGTTGTTGTTTGTATGAAGGTTGATAAAAGGAAGCACTCCTCCTACAAACAATCATATAATTTCTCTAACCGTTGAAAAATGAGACAGAAACTAGAACCCCACAATCCTAAAAAAATAAAATGTACCTCTAAGAATTGTGGAACAAAAAAGGAATATATAAATCGTTAAATTAAATAATAAAAGGATAAATTTATAAGTAGAAAATTATAATGAAGCTACGCAAGCTTGGTCAGAGTTGGAGGCCCACGGAGAATGCAGAATAAGCCTACTTTGAGTGATCCTACTCGCATAGATTTTCTTAGACTTATTCTGGTAAGAAAAATTTGGGCAGCGGTTCGTTACAGTTAAAGGTATTGAAAATGGTGAAACCCAGTTTAAGCTAACCTGTGCATCTTACTAAATAAAATAAATTAATTATTAATGAATTATACCAATATAGAAAACATTATCACAAATACACTCTAACGAACACGAAACCACTTCGCAGGCCTAGATAGCTTCATCACTATTAGTACGGCATTATTAATACAACTATTTTTATTATATTAAATAATAACAATACTGAACTCACAACAAGTTTGCACGAGAATTGGCTTGTTATAAAAAACAGAAAAACTTTCATAAACAATAAGTTGCAGAAATCAAGGGGGCGAAAATAGAGAGCGTGTTGTACGAAAGCCTGCGTCAGCGAATTGAAAATATACGGTAAACCGTATCTAACGCTTTTTTGAAAAATACTATGCAGTACCACAGTCTAATAATATTAGATTGTCATATGGAAAGATTGCTACCAGCATATGGTAAAATATATATATATATATATATATATATATATATATATATATATATATATATATATATATATATATATATATATATATATATATATATATATATATATATTTTTTTTTATGTTTATATATAGATAAATATATATTTTATTATATATATAAGTTATATATATATATATATTATATATATATATATATATATATATTATAATATATTATATATATATTATATATATATATAAAAATAATATAATATATGGTAAATATTATATATATATATATATATATATATATTATAATTTTCTTGGTAAATGTTATTTTTAAGCGAAATTAATTTTGAATAGAAGAAAACTGGTGATTATTTCTACGATTACTTAAATTATCATATACGTAAGAAGTCGAAGTTTCGTTGTGATAGGTAGAGTAGGAGGAAATGCGTGTAGAAGTAAGTATGTCTAGATCTGGAAGATCTATGTCTTCTACGAGAGTTAGCTGTTCGAGTAGAGGAAGAAAAAGAAAACTTGACTTGAAGAGGAATAGTTTGAGTATTAGTTACAATTTGAACAGTAGTACGTATAGGACATAAATATTGATGCGAAGATATGTTATCTGCAGTTATAGAAATAAGTATAGGAGAAGAATCAACAGTTTTTGATATCTTAGAAATATTAGGATTACTAAGAGTATGATTAATAGAAGAGCATTTTATGCAATAATGCTTAACACCTACATATGACTAGGACAATGAACAATGAATAAAACAATTATTATTATTATGGCATTAGTTATATAGGAATTGAAAGATAAATAAGTAACCCTATGAATGATAAAACAAGAAAGTGTTAAGAGGATCTACCTTAAAATCCCAAGATATTTTAGACAATGGTTTGAAATAAGATGGAATAGAAAGAGAATGATATTTGGAAAAGAAAATAGTATAGGCATTTTTGGTAATGGAAGAATACAAATAATATAGAGATTTAGAAGCAATGTAAGGATTTATGAAAGAAAATTGGGTAGTAGTTAAAGAACAGCTAGATTCCGCCCCCCCCCCCCAAAAAAAAAAACATTTTCTCAACAGAAAAACCACTGTTATAAGCAGGATTATTACAGTGTTTTCTAGCATCTAATTAAAACAAAAAGGAGATAAAAAGACAAGATTTGACTAAGGCAGAAAAAGATTCAACGAGAGAAAAGAATATGATTACTGCAAAGATTAAATTTAGAAGAATTATCTATGGAAGAGTTGTTAATAAATAAAACTAATTCACAGCTAGGAGTAGAAAAGAAACTAAGATTGCAAGAAAGAACATATAGAATTATTAAGAAAGTGTAAAAAATGTGAGAACTGAAGTTCAGTCATGAAACTGTATTTCATTTTCTCTATGCTTGCAACGAAAATAGAATTATTAGGATTAAAGATGATTCTACAATCTACAGATGGAGTTAGGGAAAAATAAGGGTAGTAAGTTATTCGTATTATTTCTTGGTAATGAATGTATTACATCTATAAAGGAGAAGACCGGGAATAGGGCTAGGGCTAGAGAAA
>JABUQX010024017.1:32500-37500 GCA_015478945.1 Trachelipus rathkii | reverse complement strand
TAGAATCTTAACTTTCTACCCACTTTATTAAAAAGTTGATAATCTTGCAGATGCTCTTTGAACCTTGTAAATTACTTCTATATTAATAAGAACTTTCATATAGGTGGTTAGGTGATTTATAAAGAATTGGGACACTTCAGGAGATGTACTTCCTAAAAGGAAGTTGCAACACACCATTAATTTTCCCTTTCTGTATTCAGAGGTTGACTAAAATTCCTAAATTTTGAGATTCCATCCCTCCAGTTTTCCAAAAAGTTGTCTGTTCTTAATTGAATAAATGAGTTAGTGATTAGTATAATAGGTAATTTTATAAAACCGTGAACTATGTTTCTGAATTTCGATAAGGCATGAATAATGGAAATCTCTTCTAATTCTGTCACTGAGTAATTCTCTTCAGCTTTCGATAAGGATTTTGAAATATAAGCGATAGGTTTCTATTTTCCATTTTCATCTAATTGTGCTAAAATGACTTCAATCCCCAGAGTGGAGGCATCGGCAGCTAATATAAAAGGCATACTAAATTCCGGTAGATTTAACAATGGTCCCAAAAAATTTTTTAGCATGTCTAAAGCAGTTTGTTGTTCTTAATTCCATTGAAATGTGCATTCTTTCTTAGAAGAAGAATTAATGGCTGTATAGTTTGGCTATACTATAATTAGGATATAAATGCCAGAAGTAATTTTAAAAACTTAGAATAGATCTTACTTGGCTAATGTCGGTAGGAATTTTAAATCCTTTTAAGGCTTCTAAATTTGCTGGATCATGGGATATCCTTCGGTCGGAGACTTGAAATCTTAAAAATGGAACAAATATTTTAAAGAAACTACATTTCTCCACTCGGATGAGGAGCTTGGCTTTTCTAAAAGCATTTAACACTTTTTAAAGATTTTGATAGTATTCTGAGATATACTTGGACATTACTATAAATCATCTATGAATAAAATATATGATGTACTTAATAAATTGGGTAAAGCTATTTCCATAAACATAAACATAGCTTATTTAGCTCTGTCGTCATTTGTCAGGAAAAAACATCAAATTGCGTAAACCTCAAATTGCATGTGGAATTTTAAATTTATATTCCCAAAGGGAGGGATGGTACCCAAAGCCGAGACGGGCCAGCATTACTTTGATTTTGACGATCCAAAGTTTGCTAGGCTGGGGATATTTCAAATGGACGTGCTTGAAGTATCGTATTATCAAGGTATGCGGAGATCGTTCTTTTTGCTAATTGTGTATGAATGTGTTTGATAATGAAAGTGTCTGGAGGCGGGAAGGGGGGAGTTAAGCATTTTGTATTTGTTAGGATTATATAATGCTGGTGTGATTTTTTTTCCTTCTTGGTGCAGGTGTGATCTGTTGAGAGTGATCTAATATAAAATTGACAGCCTATCATGTCAAGATGGGCTTTTATAGGAAGATTTTTGTTTCGGTTAGTAGGTGGTGGATGAATGTGGAGGGAATGCAGCCTGTTATCATCTCGAGTGATTTATTTTGTACAGCTTCTAGTTTCTGAATATTAAACTCTGATATTGCTGCTGCCCAGGCAGGTGATGTGTAGTTTAAGAAGGAACGGAGGTATTGTCCGTTTATTATTGTGAGAGCCTCTTTATGTTGGCCAAAATTTGTTCCAGTTAATGTTTTCATTGCGTTTAATTTATGTGTGATTGTAGAAGTTATATTGTGTATGTGCGGGTAAATGTCATATGTGTATCGAAAGTCAAGTCTATGATAATGGATTATTTATAGAGAATGATTCTATTATCTGATAAAAAAAGTTGCTGAATGAATATTTGATTCTCCTCTATCAGGGGTATGCAATGTGATAGGAGATGTTTGAGGTGAAGCAGTAATTCTTTTTGTTGATAGACATTATTCCAGTTGGTTTATGTATTGTTGTACTTCTCTCTTTACTGTATTTATAGAGGAATTTTGAGCTGTGATTTCTAATTCGTCGGAATAAACTATTGATTTTTATAGAAGAGGGTGAGTGGGATGTGGTGTGGTAGGTTATGCATAAAAAGGGTAAAGAGTGTTGATGAAAGGATAGCGTACTGGGGGACACCATTATATAATTTATATGTAAAGTAGTCTTGCAGTACGACCGAATAGGAAATTTTCTATTAATTTCTTGTCATTAATGCTTATATATGCGTTTAATACTTTGTCTATTAAAAGGTGATGTGGGACTGTTCCGAACACCTAGTTGGTCTCTATTGCTACTAGGAGAGGACGAGTAGGGAAGAAGCTTAGGTAAAATATGTAAGAATGTTTTGTGTTAAATCTGTTAATAAAGTGGTAGTAGAGTGATTTGTTTAAATCCATGCTGCGTGTCTGATAGGATAATGAAAGGGGAGATTCTATTTAGGATTAACTTTTCTAGTACTTTGGATTTGTAGAGAGCAATGATATAGGTCATTACAAAGGTGGTTGCTAGGTAGTTTGTTTCGTTTCAGTATGGGTATTATGTTTTCGTTTTTCCAGAATGTTTGGGGATGGTATTAGTTTGCAAAGATATTTGATGGTGTTGAGTACTTTTAAGTTTGGTTTCTTTGGTTGTTTTTTTTTTTATTTTAAATTTTCAAAAGTCGTATATTGTTAATCTGTTGATGGAGATTGTGGGTTTATGATTGATTTTAGAATAGTGTGACATAATAATTTTACATTGATTTTTTGGGCTGTGGATATTACTGGTTTGTTTGCAGATGGCTTCGTTGGTTGATTGGTGGTTGAGTATGTGAAGTGTAGATTTTTTATGGTACAGAATATTTTTGTTGTGTTGGTTTAATATGGTTTAATATTTTAGTGTTTGAGTGTTATGTATCCAGTTTTTATTCTGATTTAAGTTTATTCTATTGTTGAGGTGTATAATTCGGTTTAGTTGGTTTTGATTTGGTTGCCTATTTTGTTGGAAAGAATATCTTTGTTTTATTTGGGTATCGATTTCTTGGAAAGTTGGGATTGAATTGTTTGTGGTAAAAATGGGGGATGTATTTTTTGAATGCCTTTAGGTTTATTTTATTGAAGTGTTGTATTGCTTTGTTAAGAGGTGGAGAGTCTGTTGTTTGGAAGGATTGTAGTTTTTGTTCTATGAAGTCAGTGTAGGCTTGCCAATTTTCTTATCTATAGTTGATATGTGTTTTTTGAAGGATGCGTGTGTAGGGTGTTTATATTGAATTGTGATTAGTATTGGAATGTGATCAGAGGAGAGAGCGTGAAAGGTATGTCATGTTCTGGTTATGTAGTAAAGGTCGTCGAGTAGGTTGGTTTATGTTGTTGAGGATGCTGGGTGAATGTAACTTATCTAGTTAGTTAGTTTGGTACAACTGAACCTCTTTCATGAATTTTGGAGGTTTATTACCTAGGTCTTTGGTCAGAGTAATTATTGTGTTACATGTATTTTTCTAACCAAGTTGATTATAATGCAAAGATTATCTAGGTTTAGCAAAGCTCCCCTGCTTCGGTTCAACTCATTTGGGAAATTTTAATACCGCAGACGTGGTTTAGCATCCAACTGAGCTGGCCTTCTTATTAGAAACATGAAAGAGAGTGTGATTTTTGCATGTTATAACAGATTGCAATGCCAAAGTTTTTATGATGCGGGTATTGAGATTATGGGAGACAATCTCTATGGTAAACTGCAACTAAATATTACAAAATATATCCTAATGACGGCAGCTTTTTGTGTCCGTTTAGGTGTCCAGATCGAGATTTGAACCTGCACTCTAGCAAGAGGAAAATTGCGATCTAGCAGCGAGAAAAGACGCCTTAATCCACTATGCAACCGTGAACTCCATGAGTGTGTCACCTCTTATTGTATGTGTTTACGTGTACATGTTTATGCTAAGCCATGCTGGGTGATGTGCATTGAAGTCCCCAGCCAATATTAAGTTATATTCCGTTTACGGCGATAGGTCTGGGATATAATCCCGTGGACAGCGTTGAGAAGTAAATGGAAGGATTTAAAAGTTAATTAGGTTGTATTTTATTTTATTTTTATTTTACTCATAAGATTTTTGTGTGATTTGTGGTGCTTCGAAATTGATGTTTTTGCGTGAGAGTGTAACAAGGCTATACTTAAATAGATTTTTTGCTTTTTCTTAGGATTGTGTAGTTTCGAAATTCAGAGTGGTAAGTGTTTTGTTTGAGATTAGATTCCTGCATAAATGTTATGTGTATATTGCATTTAATCAAAGTGTGATGAAGCTTTTTATGTTTATTTTTTATACCTTTATATTTAATTGAAATATGTTGATTGAATTATGGGGATGGAGGTGTAAATTTCTGTGTGCGAGTGACAATATGAGTAGCATAGCAAGACCATGTTGGAGAGTATTGATTAGAGGTTTGAAGGTTGGTGCAGTTTATATGAAACAGAGTTGGCTGGTGTTGCATAATACTTAGGTCTGTCCTCTAGTGCATGATCTATTACAGATAGGCTAAATATATGATATGGGTAAAAATTTACTTCCTCCGACTCCGACTCCGACTCCACAACCCTGGTTCCTACACCGGCCTTACGAACCCAAAGTTTAAAAAGGTGTTGGGTGTAGACCAGTGGCTCAAACGTAAAGCCCATGCCCCACAGGGGAGCAATTTTTTTTTTAAGAGAGGCAATTTGAGGACAAGTTATTAACAGTGAATTTTTTTAGCATTTTTAAATGCCTCCTATCTTACACGGTTGTCAAATTATATCGATATCTTAATCAGAACGCAAACGTGAATGAAACTCTCTCTCGTTACTATAAATCTTCAATTTGTATATTATTTTGGTTAGATGAGATTACATGTTTTAATTTAATTTTTTGGTGTCTGTTTTTTATTTTGTCCGAAGTTCGAACAACGTTATTTTATGTTATAGGAAGGGGGGGCATCAGGATTATAGAGATGCTTAGGTAGGGTATGGCCAAAAAGAAGGTTGGAAACCACTGATGTAGACGGATATCTTCGAGCCAAGGCGAATATATATATATATATATATATATATATATATCATATAT
>JABUQX010024017.1:7500-30000 GCA_015478945.1 Trachelipus rathkii | reverse complement strand
ATAATCTTTCTAACATATACAGTTCATTGAGTGTAAACATTTCTTATAATAGTAAGGATTTAATTATTTTTAATAAATTGTTTTTACAACCTCTTCTATACCACCCCTTAGTACATGTACCTAAGTTTAAAAGAAGATAAGAAATTGATGATTTATACCATAATCAACCACAACCATCACCTCACAGCAAATTTAAGTAAGCAGCTTTTTATTTTTATTTTATATTTTACAATACAACCACTGCTCAAAACACGTCCAATAGAAGTATATAAAATAAAATAGAAAAACAATATTTAAATAAATATATAATATACTCAAATCATTTATATGCCTACCTACTTTTATTTTTAAAAGTTGTCTGTGAACTATTAATGATTAAACAGCGAGGCCAAACAATCCATACAGATGAGAGTGCTACTTCGTTTCTGATGAAGTATTTTCTCAAATTTTGACAAAATATTTTCTTTTTAAATTACTTACTTTGATTGCAACGGTTGAGAAAAGTGGAGAAAAATATTACAGTTAAGGGGAGACTTTAGCTTAAGTGTCCCATATGTTTGAATTTTTTAAAAGAAAACGTTTTTTTATGAATAACTTGTGTATCTTTTAAGATCAGGAAAGAAAAATCTAATAAAACTTAGTTTTTTTGGTGAGGGATTTTTTTATTTTTTACTTCTTCCACAGAAATTTTAAAGAAATCTTTAATGTTCAAGATATTCCAATGCTTTTTGCACTAAAATATTATTATTAATAATTAATTATAATATTAATATAATAATTAGTATTAATAATTATTAATAAATTTCCTTTATTTCAAAATTTATTCAAAAATATAATCTTTTGACAATCTCTGAAAAGTACTTTCAAAATTTTTGAAGAAAAACAATCAAGCATGGCTGATACCACATTACATTATATCAAAACATTGAATATAAATGTCAGTCTGTTTATGTGTTTATATGTAAGGTTGGTCCCATATTTGAGGCTCCTAAAACTGTTAGATTTTTTTATAAATTTTTTTGTGACATGTATGGAAAAAAAGAAGTGTTAGAAAAACACGAATAAACATTCGGAAATGTTTATTCGTGTTTTAAACATTTATTCTATATATATATATATATATATATATATATATATATATATATATATATATATATATATATATATATATATATATATATATATATATATATATATATATATATAATGGTATGAAAAAAGTGTCGAAACATTTTAATGGGTAAAAAGATTGGGGATAATAGGAGAGTTGATAAGGAGGAAAAAATCAAGGTTCCTACTTCTTAAGTTGTTTGAGTAGAAATACTCCAGATGTGTGAGGCATACTTCAAACGGAGGAGAAAGACATCCCTATTAAGAGTAGGCAAGTAGTAGCAAATCGACTTTAGTCCGCACCATGTTATAAATTTGACGGGGTATTTTTGGGGGATACGGGCTCGTATCCCCCAAGCCGATGACTTTTGAAACTGCTCCAAAAATGCTTTTGACTTGCCTAATATATATTACATCAATGGTTGAGCCCGAAGTGAACGTGAAAGTCCGCAGGCGCAACCCCCCACGCGACCGAAACCGAAGCGTGCGCCCGAAGGTGCAATATTGCCGAGTGAACGCGAAAATATTTTCTAGTTGAGACGTTCTTGTAAACTACTAATAAAGTGATTGCACCATTTTCTTTTCATATAACCCGTTTTCTACACTAGTGGTCTCCAAAGTGGGGTACGCGTACCCCGGGGATACGCAAAGTGATACTCGGGGGTACGCCAAAGAAGTAGGCTCACCATCACTTGCGAGTGTATTGATCGTGTATCACGTGAGTGCGAGGTCGATGTGTATTATATTAAATTATATTATATTATATTATATTATATTATATTATATTATATTATATTATATTATATTATATTATATTATGTTATAGGCCCCTCACCCTGGTTATGCTGTATGTCTTTACTGTTTTACTGTTTCAAGTCCTATCTGAGTACACATTTTGTGAAAATAACTTCAATGTTTATTACTATTATTATATATATATATATATATATACACTCAGAGCGAGAAAGTTTCTGTTTTCTTCCATATATATGCTGTATATATATATATATATATATATATATATATATTCTTTATGTAGAGGATAAGAAAATTTTTAAATCAGAAAAATGTTTTTACTGCATAATTACTATATTTATAAAATATACTATGCATGTCCAAATATAAATAAACTTCACCTCCATCCACAAACAATTTTGTGATCACAGGGTGGAAATGTAATATTTTCTCCAGATATCTCATTTTTTATAGTTATTATATAATTGATCAACCTCTTCTTTGAACGTTCATCAAGATCTTGATCAGCTAAAGTACATATCTTAGACGAAATTTTTAGATGGATAGGAAGGGGAATCTTCATTTTAAATCGTTTCATGTTGACTATAAATGTTTTATACACATTATTCGCAGCCGTAATTTTCTCTATATGCCCATTCAGTATAGGTACCATATTATTATACTTTAATGTTATATCGAAGTATATAATCTCATGTCCCTCTTTCACAGCAGCTGATGCTCATATTCGGTGACCATATACGTTATCTGATGTACATACAATACGCATTTTGGAGGGACCACGAGGTGTGTAAGGATGCCTAGCCGAAAAATCTGATGCGAAATTAGCATATGTGTACCAGGTTTTTAAAATAAACCAACACCTTTGAATATATGTTATGTCCCATAGCTACACCTTTTAAATGTATTACAAACATAGCTGTGGCTATGAGGATCTATGTACAATAAATATCATATTAAAGGACTTGTCTCCAATCACCGCTAATACGTGACGTCATAAACATGAATTATCTTGAAACTTTAACTTTCCACCTACATTTTAAATTTATAAATAAATATATATATATATATATATATATATATATATATATATATATATATATATATATATATATATATATATATATATGAAAATAAGTTTCATGGGTAATAAAATCAAGTTCTCACTTTAAAGCATTTATTTTATAATTAGAAACTATATAGACATTCACATACAAATTTTTAACATCAAATATATTTAAGAGTTCATTAAAACAAACATTGTTTTAAAAACATATAATGAAGTAAATACAAAAGACTCCAGATAAATTAGATTATAATGGTTGAATAGGGTGAGACATAGTTTTTATATAATTTATATTATGATGTTTTTAAAATGAAATGATATAATGATTACTCAATATAAATTTTAAATCCAAAAAATCAATCAGGTAAACAACGCCATTTTTTCCCTATAGACAGAAATATAATGTTCTCCTGTTGTAATGTGACGAGGTCAAGTGTTGAATACGAAACCAGTATCCTTCTCCAGTTTCACAGATCCTACTTCATTAATGGCGAAGACTCCTATAAATCGAGGCTCGTTTTTAAACACAGGTTTTATTTCTTCTTCATTCATCTTTAATAACTCAAAAGCACGTTGTGCACTCTGTCAATTTCAATGAGCTGAGGATGTTCCAAATAAACCAATACGGTGATGGGTGATTGCAAACTTTCACCGAAAGAGAGACTTAGCCGTAATGTCCCCTTTCTAAAAATGTTTAAATGATTAGCGTTACAAGCTGAAAGGCCTGCGGTGAGATCGTAAGCATATAAATTACTATTCTTAGCGTATTCTTCAAGATCTATTCCTGTACCGCTATCATTACATGAAGCAGTATTAGCTATTACGTCATAAAAATATCTCGAACATAAAGCTTGTGGTTCATTGTATAACATTTCAGAGTCACGACCGTAAGGTTGCCCATTTACATGTAGACTGATACCCCTAAGTCCAAAAGGGGAGAATTTATAGGGCGACTTTTTATAAGGGCCAGACTACGCTTCATGTTCAACAATTCCTATTATTACTTTCTGAGGAAGATTACCGTTCACAATGTTAGGGATATTGATACTCGATAATCCCTGCGTGAAAATAAAGCTTGGTTTCAACTCTTTTGATAGGATATTTTGCTGTAGTATTCAAAAGCGATTTTCAATTTCCAAATGTTTCTGGGGTAATAATTTCACTTTTCTAACGTAGAGATAGGCTTCTAACAATTTAAAAAAAGGTTCAGGACATACAGCAGCAGCAGCAGCAAGTTTATTTTTTATTTTAAGAGCGAATTTCGGATTTGATCGGGTTAAGCGAATTCTAGTATCTAAAGCTGGTAGAATAAGTCTTTCTTGAGGGAAAAATGTCACCATTTAAACGTCCGTAAAATTCATATGTGTTACTTGTGGCTTTAGCTATCTGACTGTCAACTTCCTTCAATCTATAACACCTATATTCCTCCAGTTCATTTGGTCCAACTAATCTATTATACAAAATGCGATTCCGTTTACACTATGTGGTCATCGGATGACGGAAGGTCGGTACCATCGGGTTTCACAATTTCGTTTTTAAATATAAAAACACATTGGATGGATCTAGATACTGATCCGAAGTGCCTGGTATATTGAATTCGAGTGGGACATCGGTGTTAGTAATTGTGTGAATGGGGTTAATACTGATGAAGTTGGTCTCACTCATTCTAATCTGGGTAGGGTTCATGGAGAAGAGATCCAGTTCACTCTTACAGCAGTCTGGACTAGAAGGATGAAGGAAATGAACCTTGCATGTATGGGGGCTTGTCGTATAATGCACAACGTGTTGATTTGGCTTTTCTTATATTATATATGATCCTATTTATGTAAAAGATGCCAGTTAGTAATTAAATAGCAAATATGTCAATGCATTTTTTCTTTTGAAGTTTTTTGGCTCTAAGCTTTTTCTTAACAGCCATTTTCTACGCCCTTTTCCTTGACCCGTCATCTTGCTTCTTATTTTGCCCTTAACATCATCAAACATTTCACCTGATACATCTGTAATCAGTCTTTTTAAGAACTCTCGTGGGTTAGCTCCAGCTGCTATATCTTGTATAGTATATATATACCTGTTCTTATAGCTTTTTTACCTATATATTCACCTCCTCTTCTAAATAGAGGCATCGCACTTCTACATAATTTAGCGAAAAATCCACCCAATCTATATTCTCCTTGTAATTTAGACCCCACGAATATCCTGTCGTCATACATTATTAACGGAGCTTCTTTCTTATACTATCTTTACACTGCGAGAGTAAGTTAATGAATTAATAAATATAACTGACTGTATCACTTATATATAATCTTACACTCCGACTCCGGCTCTCCAGCTCCGGCTTCGACTCCGTTTCCATTTCAAAATTGTTCAGTTCCGATTTTGCAGAATTATTTTCACTTGCAGAAAAAAAGATGAAAAAAAAAATTTAAACTTTGGCTCCGGTTCCGGCTCTGGCTCCAGCTCTGACTTCGGGTCCAACTCAGATTCCGGTTCCATTTCAAACTTGTTCAGCTCTGACTTTGCAGAATTATTTTCACTTGCAAAATGTATTTCTTGAAAAAAATATTTTGGCTCCGGCTCCGGCTCCGGCTCCGGCTCCGGCTCCGGCTCCGGCTCTGGCTCCGATTGTAGTTCCATTTCACAATTGTTCAGTTCCGACTTCAGAAAGAATAATTTTCACTTGCAAAATAAATATATTTAAAAAAATTATACTCCGGCACCGACTCAGCTCTAGCTCCGGCTTCGGCTCCGTCTATGACTCTGGTTCGTTTCAAAATTGTTTAGCTCAGATATCGAGAAAAATTATTTTATTTTGCAAAACAAATTTTTTTGAAAAAAAATTTATACTTCGGCTCCAGTTCCGACCTTGACTCCGGCTTCGTCTTCAACTCCTGCACCATTTATATGATTGAGAATAAGCCTGAGCCTGGGTTGATGCTGGCGAAAATAAAAAATATATTTCCTAAAATAAATATAAATAAAACGTTTTTTGATCCTGGAAAGTTTAATTGCAATTTCGAAATTGAAAAGGATTTTTTTTTAGTTTGACACCTCTAAAAAAAATCCTTTATCTAAAAAACCTTTCGGAATTTCCAAGTAAGAATCACACTATGAAGTAGAGGAGGAATTTTTCTAATAATTAGAATAATAAAAAAAAGTAAATTTCTTTGTTTTTACTAAAAAGTTAGGGTTCGTCTAATACAGGCCCCCCCTTAAATCCTTACATATCTTACTTGTAGCAAATTGTGTGTTCAAATAACAATAAATATCATGAACTGTTCTGTAGTATCCCCGTCTTAGCACGAATTTTTCATAGAAATATTCTTTATCTTTTAACATCGTGCTTTTTAATTCACTGGTGTTTGTTATTTTTAATGTAGTTTTTACATAATCAGTAGCTCTATACATCATTATTCAGTGACGGGTCTGAGGGACATTCTCAATATTGGCGTCTAATAATATCATCTCGCATAACCCTGCTTCCTACATTCCCGTTTCAAGCTGAATAGGATTCATTAACTCGGTTGTGATATCTGAGATTTTATTATCAGGATGTAGATTCAAAGATGCCGAAGATGACAGAGTTAAATAGAAATGATCTACACTCTCCATGATTAAAATGACAACTGATTAATGTTTCTTGATTTCACTGGCTTTTTATATATGAATTAAACTTGTCAGGGTATCCCACCCATTTCACAAGATACTGTTTATTTTTACCCCTACCTTTTGAACCTAATATTTTTCCCATTTTATATACATTACTCTCAGGATCGAAACGTATTTTCTCTATTTCTTGTTTATAGAAGCTTATTTTTATGGGTTCTCCATTTAAGTCTTTGAGATAATATAATTTAAGCCCTTCAAGCGGGATTTCACGAATGACATCTACTTTAAAAACATCTATTGACCATCCCGCTTCATATCCTTTTCTAAACTTTCATCAGATTTACTTACTCTTACATAGTCATGCACTCTTATTCCTGAATTATCTTTAATTCTTCCACCTCTATGGTTTTGCTGAATCATGGGTGTTGTCTTCAGCATTTCTAAAGGAGTAGTCTTTATAGTTCTATGGTAAGATATGTTATAAGAATAAGCTAGGTCCTCCAATATGTCGATATACTTAAAAGTATTCATTTTAGTAAAGTAATGATGCATTCGTTCTTTGATCGTAGGCTGAACTCTTTCTACAATATCAGCTTTATTCACATAAAATATGTTATAATACCCTATATTGAATTCGATAAAAATTTCTTGAAACTCTATACCCAGAAATTTACTTAATCTGTCAGTGCAAATCAATTTAGGGTATCAATCATCATCTCTTATAATTTGTCGTAATGCGTCCGTCACTATCTGCGATCTCTTGTCTTTTAAATCTTTTAACCAGAAGGGGGTTCCCAGCCCCAAGAGCCATGCGAAGATAAATCTTCAAACTGACCAACTGCGTCGAAACCTCCAACAATAGACCAGAAATCACTTGAAGTAGCTTCTTTATTTTAAATCCAAATTATGTATTTTAATTCATTTATATAAAAGAACTGACGGAATAATTTTGCTCTTCCTCACCATAATATATAATTTCGATGTCGTTTCATTGTCCATTTAAATAATTAATTTTATAAAAGAACTGGATTAAATCTTTTGTTACTCCTCTTCTTGAATTCGTTTTAAAAAAATAATATTGTTTTATTATAAAATCTGATTTTAATTTCGTATTTTAATTCAACAAAAATTTTAAAATATTTTATGTAGATTTTGATAAATGGCAAGCTGCTTCTAAATAATAATCTGGCCTTAACTCATGCGGAACATTTCTTTTACTATATATATATATATATATATATATATATATATATATATTTATATCTTTACTCTCTCCTATTATATATATATATATATATATATATATATATATATATATATATATATATATATATATATATATATATATATATATATATATATATATATATATATATATATATATTCTCTATATATATATATATATATATATATATATATATATATATATATATATATATATATATATATATATATATATATATATGTTTCAACGTACAACAAGAACATTTTTATTGTGATTAAGATTTCTAGTATGTATATTAATAAACCTTGTTCTCAACTAAGTAATGAAAGTAATAATTGTTATAATAATGTTATTGTGTAGCAGTTACACAATGGCAAGCGAGCGAATAAGTCTAGTGGATAAAAAACTATCTCAAGGATATGTAGCTCCAGTGCTTACAGAAGATAGCGTTATTTTATCAGACAAGCACGGTGCTTTATATTCCTTTGATATTGATAACTCAAAGGCTATGAATTGGAAATTACACTTCTCACATAGGAAAAAAATTGGTAACATGAGCCTATCACATAATGAAAAAAATGTTTTCTTTACAGTGGATAACACTTTACACACAATAGATGCAAAAACTGGCAAGATTGAGTGGGAAAAAGAATTGAGAGCTCCAGTAAGAGGGAAAGCAGCAGTAATAAATAATAAATTGGTAGTATTGACTATTGATAATTATATGTACGTGTTTGATATAAAAGATGGCAGCTCCTCTTGGGTTTATCAAAACTGTATCAATGAGGTTCGAGGTTTGTATTCCATATCGCCAACAATTTCTAACGATAAAATAATAGCACCATTTTCAAATGGTGAGTTAATAGCTTTTAATGAAGACGGTAAAAAATTGTGGAGCCAAAAATTGGCTACAAACCTTTTGGATACACAGCTCACAGATGTAACTACTACACCGAGAGTGCTTGGCGATACTTTAATAGCTACAAACAATTCTTATATTTATGGTATTGACGTGAAATCAGGAAATATTTTATGGTCAAAGTCACTGCAAGTAAAAAGTGTATCAGACATTGAGTCATATTATAGCCCTCTTATTCCTCCAAAGAAGCAAAAAGAAGGAGGTAGGATTTTTATAGTTACTAAAGACGATAAAATAATTGGCCTGGATATAAAAAATGGAGAAACAGTCTGGGCATCTGATTTAATAGAAAATACGCAATTGTTCGCTCCAATTGTGTACGCCCATACACTGTGGGTGACAAGCAATAAAGGTTCAATGCTTGCTTTTCCTGGATCTGAAAGAGCAGGAAAGGTAGTCAAACTACCTGGTAATGTGTTTCACACTCCAGTGTTTACTCACGGTAAAATATATGTAACAACTGAGGGAAATGGTGTTTATTCTTTAGAAAATAGGTTTGTTCTTTATGATTGATTATGATCTAATTGTTATAGGTGGTGGTCCAGGCGGTTATAAGTGTGCTATCGCTGCTGCAAAACTTGGATTGAAAGTTGTCTGCATAGATAAAAATAGCATTTTTGGTGGTACATGCTTGCGAGTTGGGTGCATACCTTCCAAAGCACTACTTCATTCTTCCTATCAGTATGCTCACACTAAAAATGATCTGTCGAAGCTTGGCATAAAAATTAAGGATGCAAGTTTCGATTTAAAAGAAATGCTAGGCTACAAGGACGCCAGAGTTCAAGAACTTGGAAAAGGTATAGAATATCTGTTTAACCTTCACACAATCACTAAAATCAATGGACTTGGGAAAATTACTTCTTTTGACCAAGGTAATCTTGAGTTTCAGTTGAAGATAAGGTGCTGAAGACAAAAAATATAGTAATTGCAACCGGTTCTGACGTTATTTCTTTGCCAGGAATTAATATCGATGAGAAAAGTATTATTTCATCAACTGGTGCATTGTCTTTAACTGATGTACAAAAAAAACTTGTCGTAATCGGAGCCAGGGCAATAGGGCTTGAAATATCTTCTGTATGGAGGAGGCTAGAGTCTGAAGTGACTGTAGTAGAATTTTTTGACAGAATCGCTGCAGCAATGGATGGAGAATTAAATAAGTCTCTACTTTCTAGTCTACAAAAACAAGGAATAAAATTTTTACTTAGGACTAAAGTTGAGGGAATAAAACAAAGTAGTAACTCTTTGAGTGTGAAAGTTTGCTCTGTAAAAGATAATCAAACAAACACTATAGAGGCGGATAAGGTATTGGTGGCAGCAGGACGCAAACCATGTACTGATGGTCTTGGTATTGATAAAAAAAATAGAAAAAGATAATCGCGGTTTCGTTCAAGTTAACAACAGATATGAAACTAATGTGAAAGGAATATTTGCTATTGGTGATGTGATTGATGGAGCAATGATTGCTCATAAAGCAGAGGAAGAAGGAGTGGCAGTTGCAGAAATAATAGCAGGACAGTCACCTCACTTTGATTATGAAATTATACCATCTGCCATTTACACTCACCCTGCGGTTTCTTCGATCGGTAAAGCCGAAGAGGAACTCAAAAATGCTGGCTATAAGTACAAAGTTGGTAAATGTCAATTTACTGCAAACGGCAGAGCAAAAATCACTGATGATGCTGAAGGATTCGTGAAAGTGCTGACTTGTAGCAGAGGCTCTAAAGTGACCATAGTCCCGCTTTTAGGCGGGACAGTCCAGCTTTTTGGCACCGCAGTGCCCTCAAAGAGATCCATATTTCCATCCATATCCATCTCGATAAAATATAACCTGTATTCATATAATATACTCTTTCATAACTCTCTTTCTCTTTCTTTCATATATGTCTCACTCTATCTGGGGATTTTAGATCTGGAATTGCCTTCAGATTTGGAGCATCTTTGGTCAGGTACTGGCGCTGAACTCGGTCACCCGACAGTTGGGTGTTTTGCTCCATTTGGTGGTTGAACCGGGCCATCGGATATGCTCGTTCGCGACCGTCGCGGATACATTAAACTGTTTTCCGTTATGGTTCGTTTCTTCCAACTATACATTTGATTTCTTCAGAGACCTCTGACATTTGACAATGAATTATTTGTGGATTGGTAAATTATCATTTCAAAAGTCGTTGAAAACTTTTGTGGTGATACAATTACCGCGATTTTGGGGAACTCATGAAAATGAATAAATCCATCATTTTAGAAAGCTGGATAATGATGGACAGAGGATTAATTGAGTCGGATATTTGCTTTCCCTTAATCTAGAACGTTTGTCTTAATGGCGGGTTATTGATATTGAATTTGGCATAGCGTGTTTACATTTACACCATTCGAATCGAAAGGCTTAAGAATTTTTGCTATTTTGTCGCGAGATTGAACAACAGGCTTCGTTGTCAAAAGGCAGATGGCTTGCTTTAAATGCCTATTATCGAAGTGTTAAAACCCTGGTCGCGGTCAGAACAAATGTCCAGAATTTTGAAATGTTTTTTGAAAATCCCCATGTCCTAGCTTCCATTCATCTTTCATTCCCAGACAGCTTCACTACGCAGGCGTTTATGAGGATGGAACAACCGTAAAGTATTTCATCGACCTGAAAGAAATATTGATGAAATCATAATGTTTTACTACTTTCGGTTCGAGGAGCCGCGCCAGCAAGCAAAGGGAGTAAATTCTTCATGGAAGTCAGACCATGAAAGGACAGTGCCGGTTTACTGACCGCGGTAGAGATGCCAGATCAATAGTCAGTTACCACATTTTCAGATTTACCGTTTATGGATTAGTTCGCGCTAAAGAAAACCAATTGCGTCCCTAATTAACAATAGTTTTACGTCGAAAAAAAGGTTTTTTTTTTTTTTTTTTTTTTTGAACCTGCAAAAGTGGTCAGATCTGTGGCGGGTTTACGTGTTCGATAAATATATGGCGGGAAAGTAAACAGATGGACCGGCTTCGTCAGCGCAAACGGTGGTGAATCATTGCTGCGCCAGGTCAATAATTTCGTGAACGTTGTTCAGTTCAATTTATCGCATCGCTGGATAAATCTCCTGGGGCAAGACGTTTTCCTTAAATGCATCAGACCTGGACTTCACGAGACCAGACACTCGGCTCTGAAAAATTCTCACCGCCAGTTTTGATCAGCGTAATGAGTTCTGATTCCATTAATCATCGCCGGTACTGAAGAAAGCTTCATCAGCAAAAAGAAAATGCCGCAGCAGAGGCCAATTCGTCATATACTATATATCTCCTCTTCTCTATGCTCTTTCACTCTCTCTTCTCACTCTCTTTTCCAGCAGTTGCGTTATTCATTGCTCTCCACTCTTTCTTCTCTTTCTCTGCATATACCATATATATATGCTCTTTCTCCATATATATAATAATAATAATAATATGTAATATATCCATATTTCGTTAACTGGCTTTAGGAGCAGGGGACATAATATATATGTATATATATATATATATATCCTTTATGCTCATATATATATATATATAACCTCATTAATATATATATATATATATATATATATATATATAAATATATAGTGTGTCCCGATTTTAACTACAGGAAATCTGGTCACATTAAGCAGAGCAGATACAATACTAGGTGTGCATATCATAGGAGCATACGCTGATACGCTAATCAACGAAGCAGCGGTTGCAATGGCATATGGCGCAGCAGCAGAGGATATATACAGAATTTGTCACTCTCATCCTGATATAAATGAAGCCTTTCGAGATGCGTGCATCGATGCTTTCTTTAAAAAATAATTGTGGACCTCGGTTCAATCATTGAAAAATGGTATGAGCGACTGAGGTGCAACAGATCTTATTCACCAAACACTTTAGGGTCATACATGAGGGACTTGAAGGATCTTATAAGTTTCCTAAATACTCACATTGGTGGAGAAGTAAATGTCGGCACTTTGGAAAAATTGAGCGTACCTGAGTTAAGAAGTTGGCTTACCTCTCGTTACGCAAGAGGTGTGAATGCAAGATCTAACGCTCGTGCATTGTCAGTAATCAGAAATTTTTTCAAGTACATAAAAAAACAACTACAATATAGACAATGAAGCTGTATTTTCCTTATCAAGGCCAATTCAGAGAAGAACTCTGCCCAAAGCATTATCAATACCTGATATAAAAACTTTGGTGAAAGAAATGAAATTATCTGACTTGAGCGAACCTTGGGTGGTAAAAAGAGAAATTGCAATTATTGTCCTGCTATATGGTACAGGCTTAAGAATCAGTGAAACACTGAACCTTGGGGTTAGTGATATTAACCAATGAAAGTTTAATAGTAACAGGTAAGGGAGATAAACAAAGGTAGGTATTCATTCTTCCGGTAGTAAAAAAGTGTATACAGGAATCTTGGCATTAATAATGAAACACCAAATCTTTTTTTGGGAGTAAAAGGAAAAAAATTGGGAAGAAGTTATGTGGCTAATCGCTTGCAGAAAATAAGGAGAATATTAAATCTGCCAGAAATTTGCTCCAAATTGCTCCAGGAAGATATTGATATAAGATCAATACAACAACTGCTTGGCCACTCAAGCCTTGAGACCACTCAAGTTTACACTCACCTCAATTATCAAGATGTTTTTAATATGTATAAGAATTTTCAGCAGGGCCTGGAGAAGAAATCAAAACCCTTTAACTTGAGGATTGTCGGGGGTACCACCAGGTCCTATATCTCGTTTACCCGTTTTACATAAGTAACATCCTATTAAAAGGAAAACCAATGCACCTGCAGCAAGACAAGCATATATTACTGGATAATCGTATGAAACTGCTAAACATGCACCAACAGCAAACGCTCCAGACAACACAAAAGAAGCAGAAGCGCAGTTGCTTTGTTTTTGACCAGGAGAAATTGCTCTGGAGGGTTTTTCGTTTTTATTACTCAGACTTTAGTACGTCGCGTTCTTGTTTCAAATCTCTTTTTAATTGAGAAACTTCGACAGTGTCACTTGCTCTTCCATACACAATTCTATTAAGTCGAGTTACTTCACTATTTAGATCATCGATTTTTATTTTTTGAGCCAATTTTTCCTGCCCTAAATCTTTTTCTAATTGTGAAATTTTGCTAGTTTGTATCATTTTTGAATAAACATAACATAAAAACAAATTCTTTATACACTGATCAACGAATATATGCTAACGTAACAAAGTTTTCACATTAATAAAGCAACATAACATCATCAGGTCTACGATTAATGTACAACACACATACCTAAACACCCCTTAACACGAATAAACGGAAAATAACAAAGTCCGCACTTAACAATAGTAAAAGTAACTTAACATAGCATTACCAAAAACTGTAACATATTCACACTTGTCAATCATATCCTCTACATAACAATTTAATTTATATATAACATGGTGAATTTACAAAAATTATCACAACATTGCGATAATTATATACTGATCAACGAAACTCAACGTAATAAAGTTTAAATATCAGTAAAGCTAACATAGCATAACATAAACTAAGAAAAATAATGTACAACGACAAACCTAACAACAACATACGTATAAACTGTTAACATAACAAAGTTCCACAACCTAATACCAGTAAATAACAAACATTGCTGCAAACGAACCTATTCATACTTGTTCAAGCATATCTCTAAATATTAACGTTAATTTACATTGACACAGTAAACATTTAGCAAATATATCATAACCTTGTTCGATTATCATACAAAACCAACGAATATATGCAAACGTAACAAAGTTTTTTACATTATTCATACAAATTTAACAAGAAAATTTAACATAACCCTTATCCTAAAATATCTAATCCCAAACAAATAATTGCAAACATAACAAAGATTTATCCAAACATAACATAAAATAAAGTTTTATCCAAACATAACATAAAAATAAGTTCTTGAATAAAATATCGCAGTAAAGTATAATAGTTTACTATTTTAAGCAGTTAAATCAGTAAATTCAGTAAATCAAACATCATCCCTCCCAACCCTTCTCCATGACCTTTTGATTCAATGTCTATTGATCAGGTCACATAATCGAGTATCATCGGATAAACATAGTACAAAAATAATTTCTTTATACTAAACCAACAATATGCTAACGTAACAAAGTTTCATATTAATAAAGCTAACATACCATTACCAAACTAAGAATAATGTACAACTGACAAAAAAAAAAGCGCCCGATAGCTCAGTGTAGAGCACTCGCCAACCAACGAGAGTCCCAGGTCGCAACTTGTTCGGGTGGAGAAGTGAGCCTATTCTTCCCTTGGCTGCTTCCTCCTGCCGACGTTAAAAGATACAACCTCCTCCTTGATAAGGCTGGACGGGGGGGTTGTTTTTATTTTTAAAAAAAAAAAAAAAAAAAAAAAAATCTACGAACGAATAAACTGCTAACATTAACAAATTCCATACTTAACAAACCAGTAGAAGTACCTAGCACCAGCGTACAAACGTAACTATTCACAGTTTTTCAGCATATCTCTAAAATCAATTAATTTTTACATAACACTATTAGATTTACGTCGCATGTTCAGATCATTTCATAAAACCATAGCACAAAAATGAGTTCTTTAATATACTAACCATAGTTATAGTGCTACCATAAACAATGTTTTCACATAATAAAGCTAACATAGCATCATATGAAACTAAGAAAATATTGTGACAACACCAAAACCAACTACAAACATTACGCATGAATAAAACTAGGTTAACATTAACAAATCCACACGTAACAACCAGTAAAGTAACTAACATGCATGCAAAACGGTAACCTATTCATACTTTTTCCAAGCATATCTCTAACATATTAACGTTAATTTTACATTGACAGTAATATTTAACAAAACTTTATCATAACCTTGTCTAATTATCATACAGACCAACGAATAAATGAACATAACAAAGTTTTATCAAACATAATAAAAATAAGTTCTTTTGAATAAAATATCATAGGAAATTGTATAATTTACTGATTTAAAGCAGTAAAATCAGTAAATCAGTAAATCAACCATCAACCCCTCCCCACCCCTCCCTCCATGACCTTTTGATCTGTTGATCTATTGATTCATGTCACATTTCAGTAGTTATGGAAGGAGTTCGTAGATAGCCGATTTCTTAAAAAGTATTAGAGTTATCGCTTTCAAACTTGGAATATAATCTATGTATGTGTATGTGTATATAGGGGGTACCTCCCCCCTAGAGCGAAGGGTGAAATAATAACGCTAGCGCCCTTGTGCGCTTCCTTTCCGAGTGGAATTGGCTTAACGACACTCAATTGAGGCAGGTGGATCACAGCGAGGTTGGGACGTAGGTCACCCCTAAGGGGTGCCCCCTTAGCGCCAACGTCAAATCGTCTTGAAAACCACATTTAAGCTTAACGTATTGGGCTAAAATTTGAATGTGAGCTATATGATGACGTAATCTCGTCGTAGACGAGATTACGTTCCCCTGCGTCCCCCCGTGAGGGGGACGCTGCCCCCTTAAAAAAAATTAAAATAATCGTAGAAGATTGAAACTTGGAGACAGGGTAGAGGAGTCGGAGTCTGAGACGGAGTTGGAGTCGGATTCGGATTCGGAGTCCAGGGACCCCCGGAGGGGTCCCCATTTGAAAAAAAAGAAGAAATGCATGAATGCAAAACAGAGGAAGAAAAGAAGAAGAAAAGGAAGGAAGGAGGAAAGGAGAAGGAAGAGAATGAGGAAGGTAATAGGAATCTGAGGAAGATTCAATATCAGAGGTCGGAGTCAGGATCGCTCCGTGCTGGAGCCGTGCGGTGCCTAGTAATAAACATTCGTATAACAACAATGTTGTGTCTTTATATATGTTATCGAGTCTGTAGATTTCGAAAATAATGGTTTCAGAACCATCAAGAAAAAAAATAAATAAATAAAATAATTAAATAAATGAAAATTCTTAGAATCAGATTTTATTAAAGTGTATGTTTAATAACCCTAAAGCAGTAAATCAGTAAATCCAGTAAATCAGTAAATCAGCCTCCTGATCTATTGATCTATGATCTATTGATCTATTGATCTGTTGATACGAATTTGATTTAAGTCATATTTTTAGTAAAAATTGTCATGTTTTACAATACCTTAAATCAGTAAATCAAACTGCCAACCTCAACCCTTCCGTGATCTATTGATCTATTGATCTATTGATTCAAGTCCTATTTTTAGTAAAATTGTCATTTTACATACCCTAAATCAGTAAAGCAGTAAATCAAACCACCCAACCTACACTCCTATCCAACCATGATCTATTGATTATGATCTATTGATCTATTGACTATTGATCTATAATCTATTGATTCAGGCATATTTTCTAAAATTATCATGTTGACATACCCTTAATCAGATAAAGTCAGTAAATCAAACTGTCATACCCACACTGCCCTCATCACCCTCTCTATTGATCTATTAGATCTATTGATCTAATTGATTCAATCACATTCGGTATCATTTTGGGACACATAACATTAAAAATTCCATTCATTATACAAAGACAATCAATATATGTTAACGTAACAAAGTTTCCACATTAATAAAGCTTACTTAGCATCATCTGAACTAGAATATAATTTACAAAGACAAACCTGACACACTTTACGCACGAATAAACTGTTAACGTTAACAAAGTTTCGCACTTAACACCAGTAAAGTACCTAGCACAGCGTACAAAACGTAACCTATTCACACTTTTCCAAGGCATATCTCTAACATAACAATGTTGATTTATATTAACATGGTAATATTTGACTAAAATTTATCACAACATTGCTTAATTATTCATACTTATCAACGATATACTCAACATAATAAAAGTTTCCCCATCAATAAAAAAGCCAACATAGCGTAACATGAACTAAAAAATAGTACAAAGACAAACCTAACACAACTTACACACGACTAAACTGTTAACATTAAAGTTCACATTAAACCCCAGTAAAGTAACTTAACATTGCGTGCAAAGCGTAACCTATTCACACTTTCAAGCATATCTCTAACATATAAAGTTAATCTTCACGACCCAGTAACATTAAAATTTTATCATAACCTTATCTGATTATCATACAGACCAACGAATATATGCTAACGTAACATTGTTTTCACATTAATAAAGCTAACATAGCATTACCAGAACTAAGAAATTAATAAGCAATGACAAAACCCTAACACACCTTACGACAATAAACTACTTAACATTAAATAAGTTCCATACTTAACAACAGTAAGTACCTAGCACAGCGTACAAAACGTACCTATTTACACTTTTTCAACATATCTACTAACAATCAGCTTATTTACATTAACACTTTGATTTACGTTCGCATTTCGAGTTCATTTCGCGATAAACATAGCACAAATATTCTTATATACTAACCATCGAATAGATGCTAACATAACAAGGTTCACATTATAAAGCTAACATGCATCATATAAACTAAGAAATAATACAAGCACAATCTAACAAACTTAAGCACGAATAAAACTGTTAACATTAACAAGTTCCACACTTAACCCAGTAAAGTAACTAACATGCATATGCAAAAGCGTAACCTATTCATACCTTTTTCCAAGCATATCTCTACATATTACGTTTAATTTTTACATTGACACATAATATTACAAGAATCTTTTCACACCTTGTCTAATTATCATACAACCAACGAATAAAATGTAAACATACAAAGTTTTACCCAAACATAAGCATAAAAAAAGTTCTTTGAATAAAATCATAGTAAAGTGTAATAGTTTACTGATTTTAAGCAGTAAATCAGGAAATCAGTAAATCAAAACATCAACCCCTCCCTACCTCTCCCTCCATGACCTTTTGATATTGATCTATTGATTTATGACACATTTCGAGTATCATTCGGATAAACATAATACAAAAATAAGTTCTTTAATACTAACAACCGAATATATGCTAACGTAACATTGTTTCACATTAATAAAGCTAACATGCATAACCAGAACTACGAATAAATGTACAATGACAAAAACCTAACCACCTTACTCACAAATAAAACTACTAAGATGAACAAAGCCTCCTACTTAAAACAGTACAAGTCACTATGACGAGAACCAACAACTTCGATTCTATTAGAACCACTACGCCTGTATTCCAGTTAGAATCACACGCGTCGATCCACCCGGATAACACACACTTATCCTCTACCCATCCTGCTCGAGGTCGATAATCTTGATGAATCAATCAGCACAAACGAATAAAGGTCTATTATTTGAAACCTCTGGAAGGATACAAGCAATGGATCGGTATCCATCGCGTTGACGATTAAATAAATGACACATCGTTGGGGATAACGAAGCTCCTCGTGAGATATCAAAACAGTGTAGAGATGCGAGATATGTCACCGTTTAAACCCAAAAGCCCAACAAGGCGGGGAAAAAAATGTCCCTAGACGGAGAATCAATGCGTAAACAACCCTTAAATGTAATGAGATTTTTTTCACCCAATCAGAAGAAAGTAAACCAGAATAAAGAATACGACCCACGAACGAACCATATCAGTTCAAAAGGGGTATATATTCTCGGTTAACAACAACAGACACAGCAATACAATATGTTTACTATGGTAATATGTGTTTACAAAGGAGACCTATACAGTCAAATTGACGTGAAATGAAATTAATAAAAACAAAAAATAGTAATAATAAAATAATAATAATAATAAAATAATAATAATAATAATAATAATAATAATAATAATAATAAATAATAAAATAATAATAATAATAATTTCGAGCTTAAACAACGGTAAAGATCTAACACTGTCTACGAAAACGTAACCATTCACACTTTTTCTAAGCATATCTCTAACATACCAATGTTAATTTACATTAACATCGCAATATTTAACAAAAATTTAACATAACCCTGTCTAATCATCATACTGACAATGAATATAAAGCTAACGTAACAAATTTTTTACATCAACTTCGTAATATTTAACAAACATTCATCATAAACCTCGTCTAAATATCATAATTCCAACGAATTAATTGCACAACATAAACCAGTTTTAGTCAAGACATAACAAAAGATAACAATGTTCCTGAACATAACATAAAAATAAATCTTTGAAAAAATATCACAGTAAAGCGTAAACGTTTACTGATTTTAAAGCAGTAAATCAGTAAATCAGTAAACCAAACCGTCAACCCTTCCCCACCCTTCCATCCATGACCTTTTGATCTAGTGATCTATTTTTTCATGTCACATTTCGAGTAATATTTCGGATAAACATAACACAAAAATAATTCTTTATATACTAACCATTGAATATATGCTAACGTAACAACGTTTTTACATTAATAAAGCTAACATAGCATAACCTGAACTAAGAATATAATGTACTATGACAAACCTAACACACCATACTACGAATAAACTACTAACAATAACAAACCTCCGCACTTAACAACAGTAAAGTACCTAACACATCATACAAAACGTGACATATTCACATTTTTTTCAAGCATACCTCTAACATACCAATGTCAATTTTATATTAACATCGTAACATTTAACACCCTCCCCCCCCCCCTACATTTAACAAAAATTTAACATATCCCTGTCTAATCATCATACTACAACGAATAGTAAAGCTAACGTAACAAACATTTTTACATAACATCGTAATATTAACAAAAATATCATAAACCTCGAAATATCATAATACCCAAGAATAATTGCAAACATACCAAAGTTTTTTAAACCAAACATAACAAAAAATAACAAAATTTTAACCCGACATAACATAAAAATAAGTTCCTTTGAATAAAATATCACAGTAAAGCGTAAAGTTTACTGATTTTAAAGCAGTAAATCAGTTAAATCAAACCAATCAAACCACCCATCCTGCAGACCCCTACCCACCATCCCGCAACAAAGTTTTAGCTCAAAAAGCAACCATATCAAACCGAAAAGATATTAATGTACACCAAATGCAAAACCTAACATACCTCGCGTATGAATAATCCGCTAACATCCCGAAAATTCCCTACTTATCATAAGGTAAAGAGCTAAACCAGGTCATGACAATATTCATATGTCCCACTTTATCCCGCATATCAGCAGAGAAAACCTTATATCTAACAAATCCGCTTAACAAAGTGCCATCTATCAAAGATACCGGGGGGGGCGTATTGAACTTGAATTGACACATCTTCATCAAAGTGTCACTCGTTCGAGAATATCATAACATGAATAAACGTAGACATTAGCAAAATTCTCGGGCAACCTAACATTACTCAACAAACTTAACCTAGGCTCACGTTTCCAACACATCATCATCAGTAACACAGTAATATCTTACAAAATCTCATCATTTCTCAACAAATCAGGGTTAATTTCACACTGCCATAACAAAAAACATAACGCACCTAACTTACGAATAACATTTCATCTAACCAAGAGTATCTAAAGCAACACATCACCTCCCGAGAGAAAAACCAAGGGGAAGTGCCACTTGAAAAGGTGTGAATCCTGAAAGGGGGATCACCCCGAACGGGTGTAAGCGGGCATCACCCCTCCGAAGGAGGTGTAAGGCCTCAGCCCTTTATTTTAAAGAAATAAAATAAAAAAAAATAAAATTAAAAAAAAAAAAAAAAAAAAAAAAAATTAAAAAAAAGTAAAAATGTAAAAAAAACATAAAAAAAATGAAGTTAGAAAAATAAGTTTAAATTAAAAAAAATAAAATAAAATAAAAGATTAAAAATAAAAAAAAAATAAAATGAAAAATCAAACTTATAAAAAAAAATAGTTAGGAAAATAAATTTAAATAAAAAATAAAAAAAAATAAAAAATAAAAAATGAAAAACTAAAAAAAATAAAAAAAATAAAAGTTAGAAAAATAAATTTAAGCAAAAAAAATAAAAAATATTGATATTTATTGTATTATTAAACGAAATTTATAACTCACACCGCGCAGCTCCAGCACGGCGATACCGACTCTGAATCCTTCTCAGACTCCTCCTCCTCCTCCTCCTTCCTCATTCTTCTTTTCCTCCTTACTCCTTTCTTCTTCTCTTCTTCCTCTGTTTTGCATTCCATGCATTTCTTCTTCTATTTTCAGGAGAGGACCCCCCTCCGGGGGGTCTCTGGACTCCGTCACCGAATCCAACTCCAACTCCGTCTCGGACTCCGGTTCCTCTACCCCGTCTCCAAATTTCAGTCTTCTTACGATCATTTAATTTTTAGGGGGGCACGTCCCCCTTCTTTTGAAGCCAGGGTACGTAATCTCGTCTACGACATCATCATATAGCTCACATTCAAATTTTAGCCCATAGCGTTATCCTAAATGGTTTTGGCCGGAATTGACATTTGGCGCTAAGGGGCAGAAACCCACTTAAGGTGATCTAGCGTCACCAAACTCGCGTTCCACCTCGATTGGGTGATCGTTAGGCCTAATCTTCACTCGGAACCGGACGCGGCGAAAGGGCGTAAGCGACATATTTCAACTTCGCTCTTGGGGGAGGTACCCCCTATATACATCCTAGCGACTTGAAACTCGTCTTATCGAGGCTTAACACCTCAATAACTTATATTCCAGTTTGAAACCGACTCTTTATAGTATTTCGAGAAATCGAGGTAACCTCTCCGGATGTCCTATTACTTCTCACGGATATATATATGTTCATATATAAAAATCTGTTGAATAAAATATAGTTATTATAATCTTCGCTCATAGCAACGAGGAATTATTAAAACTTTAGGATGAATCTAAAATATGATTTTTATGCTTTATGCTTATATATGATATATA